>BGZK01002826.1:0-40760 GCA_005406025.1 Eumeta japonica
TAAATTAATTATCCTTAAATTACGTGTTGCTTTTATGTTGTAAAAACATTGACGACCGGCAGCGTGCTCCCTGAAGCACGGAACGAATGGTTTAATTTGACGGCTAAAATGCATTGGTCTATTGGCTCATGGTCCAAATCGATCTCGGCACGTCCGACGTCAACGCTGTTAACGAATAAGCGATCGCAATTTATATTTGTAGCTCGCCTAGAAAAATATTTTAAACTGTTCACCCGTTGATTATTGTTATCGAAGCGATGCTGGCATTCATAATATAGCGCGGAATTTATAACGGTAGAACGTTAGCTGTTACCGTATTGATGTGTTATATCCATGTTCAATGAATAAGTTGTATCTTGTTAACAGGTTTTGATAAATAAGATAATTTTGTCATACCATTTCCTGAATCTGTCTGCCTACGTACGAGAATGTACATTGTCTCGTCGAAACACAGCAACGAACGTAAAATAATACACAAATATAGCACAGAAAATGCCTAAATAACCATATAGTTAAGAAGTGGCGTCGTACGTTAACATGACGTCGGCATAGATAACAATACATGCATTTTTAAGGCATATCTCTGTATATGTTACTAAGCGCAACCCCAAAGTTATATCGTGCGATATACCACAAATAGCTTTATTTCGATTAAAAAGTATTATTGTAATAAAATGACTACTGGGTGGTGCCGGCGTATGAATTGACATTTTCCTTTATAATCTCCAAGCACTTGCGACGAACCTTGGTAAAAGTGGAAATATTTACATAATTAAAACCGCAGGTAACAAACGGCTGAACTTTAACTACCAACAGCTTACCTACTTGTACAATTGATTAAAACCATACAATGTATGTGCATTGTCCCGTGAACGTCTGTTCCAATAAAAGTTGATAGAGCCGACGGCAGATTTACAGCGCCTTTTAGAGCCCAATATTCTTCTAGATTTTCTTCTCGTATTAGTTCCTCACCTAAATTAATGGATTAACTGCAGTATCATCCACGACTTCATTAACTTGGCTGCATATTCGTGTCAAATTTCGTTATTATTTGATTATGAATTATTCACAAATGATTTGATCACGATATATGGTCCAATTCAGTATTGTATAATGATTTCATCATTCATTGATTGCTCAATTCATTAATTAATTTCATTCATTCGCTCAATTATCTGTTTGTCGATCAAATATATTATACAAGTTAAATGTTGCCTATCATTGAAATTATAATAGAGTATGTTCTATTTAAAAAGTAACGAGTAATTATTATTTATATTTTGTAGAGTAACTTTTTTACATCAAAAACGTTAAAAACTTGTTTTTGGTTTCTTTTACTTATATGGAGGAAAGTAAAATATATTTTTTTAAATAACTGTAAACACAATTAAGATGTGGATAATTTATTACTAATCACCCGGATTTTTTTTTAGATATCGTAAGTGTGCACATGACGCATTATACATTCATAGCGGTGGGATTGTGATCACAATCGAACATCAAAGTAATTCATATTCAAACTGAGCTAGTAAAAGTCCTCAGGGCACAAACGTTTGCAACAAGTCGTGCGAAAACCAGGACAACTCCTACAACAATGAAGTAAAACTTCATAAATTAATGGCAAACTTTATTACGCACTCCCGGTCCGTTCATTAAACCGCTGTTCGTCACCTCCAATGCCCTCGCCGCAAAGTGCACGACGTGTCTCCGTTTAATGCAGCCATCAAAGTGCAACTGCAGCGCGATTACAATCCGGCTAGCCTACGGAACATCAAACGAGCTCGCTCCCTATTATATTTATTTTTTGGCTTCGGCCGTATTCCGCTTCAGTGCTCGAGCCGTGGACAAAGACGTCTCTTTCACAATAGGTCCAATTAGTGTACACGGTCTTCTGCGTTTATAAGCTTTCATTATAGAGTTACGGCATAATTACAGTCCGTTACGCGTATGTAAGCATTTGTATAAGGTGTACACCTTTTTTTTTAAGTGACGTTCTTCGAAATATGTCAATTGAGATCTTATTTTTATCGCGTCAAGTTCTAAAACGGCAAAGCAAAGTTTTCGAAATCAAAAGGAATCGAACGAACACGAAAACGCAGTCGGAATGATATCTCGAAATGAATGTATTTTCCCCGACGTGAGCCGTACGCTCTAACAGGGTAATTCCCGGTCAATTTCCGGCGGGGTGGCGAGTGAGAGTGGCTGGATAAGCTGTGGTTTGTTATTTTCGTTTTATTAGCCTCCAGATGTTTAAGTCTAGTTATGTTGGGCTGGGGATGTCGAGCTGGAGCGATGATGGATTACGTTGTATGTTTTTTGTTTAACCTTGATGGTGCAATGATATTATTTTGGAATTATCGCAACGATATTAATGCAATAATATTATATGTTTCACCTGTTTAATTAATTTTTAATAATTAAAACATTTATTGGCGTTTCATTTGATATCCAGTAAAGCTTATTAAGTCTGACCTTGATATTTCTAAAAAAATGGTCTGATGTTCAACCGAATTATTATTAATGAATTATTATTTTGAGAAATATAGGCATATCTAATAGGAGCAGATTGTTTTGCAACAAAATGTAATATAATAGTTAAGGCGATAACGCGATGACTAGAGGGCGGTGTCCCCGCAAGTTCAAATCACAAATAACGAGGCCCCTGACCGACGAGTAAACGAATAAGACTATTAATATACTATTTTTGTACTCATTTAACATCGTATTTGTACTAACATAAAAGCTGAATATTTATTTAATAGAAGAAATATGAATACACCCATTCGAATTTCCTTTCACATTTATTGTGAGAAAAGTTAAAATACTCTGTCTTCCTAAAAACGGATCAACAACAAGAAATACGATTTTAAATGGTAATTCAAACTTGAATAATAATTTGAAACTTCGAATAACGTTTAAAGACAGAAAAGTAGTTAACAAGATTTGTTTACGCCGTATTCTCGAGGTTAAATGCAGTGGCAATAACCCCCTCCTTAACACCCGCCATCCAATTTGTTTCCTACCCGCACTCGCTGTCTTCTGTTTATCGAACGCAACCGCAAATCGTTCATCATATGTTGTTATAATTATTAATCTAATTTGTGAACCGCAACTCGCAAGTGAATACTACGTGTTCGGTATAAAACCAGCACAAACCCGCAGTCGTGCTCGAAACTACGGTGGCCGCCGAGAGTGAAGACATCACACAGAAAGGTGAGTTCCTCTCTTTTCCATTCCTTGATTTGCCACTGTGTGAAGTTTCGAGGATAGGGTGAAAGGGACAACCCCGATCAAGGAACCAGCGCATACATTTTTTTGGTCACTTCGGCCACGGATAGGTTTATCTTGATTACCCTCGCTTTAATATATTATCGCACATTTTAATCCTCAATTTAATTTAATTTCACAATTTATTTAAAATATCAGAACGGGAGACACGCATTTTCGATCGCAATGTAAAAAAGTTACAAAATAAATTAAATATGTATTTTAACCGCTTGCAGACTATGCACGACATGATAAAAACGTTAAACAAAGATTTGTCTAATTCGGATATTTTTATGGCTAACGCATCGACGCTAGATTCGCTACATAATAATTTTGTTTCGACTATAGACGAGCGTAACGAATTACTGGCTTCGAATCCTGACGCAGCAGAACCTACCTACGACAACCTTCTAGCATTTGAAGAATTGTATTGCATTGTGCGGCATAAATATGAGGAGATATTATCGCAGAAAAACTTACAAAAAACTAAATATTCTCATACGGCTACCCGACAAACCCAGAAATTACCGCCTTTAGAGTTGAAATCGTTTGACGGTGAACCAGAAAATTGGCCTATTTTTTACGAAACGTTTTGATCTATTATTCACGAAAATAACGATTTAAATGACGGTGAAAGGGTTCAGTATTTAGTTGCAAAATTAACAGGCAAAGCGCAAACAGTTTGTCAGGGTTTTATGCCGACCGCAGAAAATTATATTGTTTTATGGAATACATTAATTAATAAATACAACGATAAACGTTTATTAGCCTCTTCTTATTTGGAAAAATTATTAAATCTACCCCAAGTTAATGACTCAAATCCCTCTAATTTGGAAGACTTTATCGATAAATTTTCATCAATAATTTCGGCCATAAAACAATTAAATATAAACAATTTGGAAGAATTTATATTTATTCACATAGGATCTAAGAAAATTGGAGTGGAAACATTAAAATTATTTGAAATGTCGCTTAAGGATGATTCGGAACCTCCAACTTCATCCACATTTATTAAATTTATTCGCAGTCAATCTCGAATATTACAACGTGCATCTAACGTTAATTCAAACACACGGCCCGCGCCGCGCCACGCGCGTTTTATTAATCTACCTACTACAATTCGAGCCGTTGCGCCGCATGCTAATAGGCATATTGCAAAAAGATTTGTGAATGTACAAGAAACTATTAATTGTTTATCTTGTGGAAGGAACAATCATTTTCATTTGTATCAATGGCCTAAATTCATAGCATTTTCTCCGTACGAGCGTTATTCTTTCGTAAAACATAAAAAAACTATGCGTGAATTGCGTGATAAACATATTCTCAGCAAATGCAAATCCAATAGTAAATGTCGTTATTGTTCTCGGAATCATCACTCGTTATTGCATTTTATGAATGAAAAGAAAGGGAATGATACTATCTCACTTGCACCTATTACTTCTGATATCCCCGTTACCATTCACACCGAAAATAAAGCGAGTATTCCCACACCCACCACGCCTATATCCGATCCATCTCTGCGTGAACGAGCCGTCGCTACGTCGATCTTGTTAGGTACCGCGCAATGTAATGCTCTCGACAGTTTAGGTAATATTCACACATTACGTTTATTGGTAGATAGTGCATCGCAACGAAATTTAATTACCGTTGAATGTTGTAGAATTTTAAATTTACCGTTATATCCCCGCCAGATACCGTATTAGCGGGCATCGGTGACGTCACGAGTTCTATCGAAGGCGTCACTTGCTTAACGATTCGCTCGCGCTACGACGACTCGGTCCGGTTCACAATACAGCCGCTCGTAGTGAATCGCATCACTAACGCATTACCTACCGCTAATATAGATCATACGCGATTAGATTATTTAAATGATTTACCGCTAGCAGACTTTAAGTATTATAAACCCGCAAATATAGACCTTATTTTAGGGTCAGATTTATTCGCTCGCATATTACGCCACAAGACCGTTTCTCGAGGAACAACCGAGCCAGTTGCTGTTGAAACGCTATTAGGTTATTTAGTTTTAGGGGAGGCTCCCGTTATCAACTCCGCTATTGGCAATACTTGTCGCTCATTTTGTGCTTATGAACAAATTGAAACACGCCTAAATAAATTTTTCGAACTAGAGGAGGTGCCAGACGTCTCTTTACTTACACCGGAAGAAAATGAATGTGAGCTGATATATTCAAGTACGGTTAAGCGCGAGTCGAGCGGCCGATATGTGACCGTGATTCCGTTCAAAGGCGATCCAAACACGCTCGGGGACTCGTTGCAGAGCGCTACGCGTAGGTATTATTGTCTTGAACGTAAATTATTAAGTAATCCGCAAATTAAGGAAGAATATGACAATGTTTTCATAGATTATTTAAATAAAGGTTACTTAAAACCCGTAATCGACCCTTCAAATTTAAATTTTAATAAGCAATACGTCATTCCGCATCACTGCGTGGTACGTTCCGATAAATCCACCACGAAATTACGTGTCGTTCTGGATGCCAGTATGAAGACAACTTCTGGTCAATCACTGAATGATTTATTGCATACGGGAGAAAATTTACAGAACAGTCTATTTGAAATTATATTGAATTTTAGACTATTTCCTGTTGCTGTCAGTGCCGACATACGACAGATGTATCTTCAAATATTAACGAATGTAAATCATCATCGCTGGCAACGACTTTTATATCGCTTTAACACGAATGATTCGCTTCAGTTATTTGAAATGACGCGCGTTCCTTTTGGATTACGGTCTAGCCCTTACATAGCAAACCGCACTGTTCGTCAATTAATTATCGATGAACGTGATCGATATCCTCTTGCCGCCCAAAGTGCTCAAAATTATCTCTATATGGATGATTTGGCATCCAGCTACCCTTCAGAAGATGAAGCCATTGAGGTTTCGAACCAGCTGATTAAATTATTTAAAGCTGGAGGTTTTGAATTAGTTAAATTTTCAAGTAACTCTCCTTGCATTTTAAAAAATATACCGCATAATCATCGCGTTTCAGAAGTTATTGAATTCGATTCTAACGACAACTTCAAAATTTTAGGTGTAAATTGGCATCCAGCAGCGGATATGTTGAGCTTTAGAGTTGAATCAGACACTCGGGAATGTACGAAGCGCAATATTTTGTCTACTATAGCACGTTTTTGGGATTTAATGGGTTTCGTTGCTCCAGTTACCCTTTTGGCCAAATTAATTATTAAATCGTTGTGGGAACGTAAAATCGCTTGGGACGAGATTCCACCCCAAAATATAATAAGTATTTGGAATCAATTTCAAAGTGAACTACCGCTACTTGAAAACGTACAACTATCTCGTCACGTCGGGGTTACCGCTAATTGCACAGTTTCAATCTTAGGATTCGCGGATGCTTCGGAAAAGGCTTACGGTGGCGTGGTTTATATTCATGTGTATAACCCTGAAGATAACAAGCATCAGACGAGCTTATTATGTGCTAAATCGAAAGTCGCACCGTTACGAATCGTAACATTAGCACGGTTAGAACTTTGTGCAATTTTAATTTTATCTAAGCTATTGCGCACGGTAATCGATACTTATTCTGAACGCCATAAAATAGATAACGTGTTTGCGTTTTCGGATAGCACGGTGGCGCTCGCATGGGTTCATTCTTCACCCTCGCGTTGGCAGACATTTGTTGCCAATAGAGTCACAAAATACATGAAAACATTTTACCAAATAATTTCTATCACATAAGTGGTAAATTGAACCCCGCGGACTGTTTATCCCGTGGGTTGATGCCTAAGGAACTATTAAACCACACGCTTTGGTTTAATGGCCCTCATTTCGCCCATAAACCCATTAACGAATGGCCTGTCATGCGATTTAATCCTACTAGTGTTTCTGAACCGCCAGAAATAAAACATAAAGTACTCACTACAACCACAGAAACTCCCGTACTTCACATATTTTACTCGCTTGCGTTACGCCTTTCTTCTTGGTATAAATTGCTTAGGATAATTATTTTAGTGCTTAGATTTGCGAAAATATTACCGCGTAAATTTAATATTTTGCATTTTGAAATCGCGGAGTTAGCAGCTATTAAGGCTCTCCAGGCCATATCGTTTGCAAAAGATTTAAAGAGGATTCGGACCGGGAAAGTTGTATCTCCAGCTCTTCAAAGGTTAAATGTTTTTCTTCATAATGATGTACTAAGAGTAGGAGGTCGGCTGGCAAACGCTGACATGCCGTTTGATAGTCGACACCCTATTTTGCTACCGCGCCGCGATCACATTGTTGATCTTATTATAGACTATTACCATCGTAAATATTTACATACGGGACCGCAATTATTATTGTCTTTGATTCGACAAAATACTGGATCCTTTCCGCCCGCAATATAATACGTCAACGTGTACGAAAGTGTAATATCTGTTTTAGAACTAATCCGAAACCTGAGTTTCCGCTGATGGCCGATCTGCCTTCGTATAGAGTGAGGAAGCTAAAGCCTTTTGTCACACAGGAATAGACTATGCGGGACCGCTTTATATCATTCCGTACAGACGCCGCGGCGTACACAAAATCAAAGCTTACGTATGCCTCTTCGTGTGTTGGGTGACGAAAGCGGTGCATATCGAGCTAGCTTCGGATTAGAGTACCGAAGCGTTTTTAAGCGCTTTAAAACGCTTTCTTTCTCGTCGAGGCCCAGTAGGTACGATATATTCAGACTGTGGTACTAATTTTGTAGGTGCAAAATCCCATTTAAATAACATATATAATGTACTCGAGTCTGAACAATATCTAGATAAATTTTCAAACGAATTGCGCGATAATCGAATTGAATGGAAACTAAATCCGCCCTCTGCACCACATTTTGGTGGTGCGTGGGAAAGCAATGTACGATGTATTAAAACGCATCTGTCTAAAGTAGTCGGAAACCTTACTTTTGAAGAAATGACAACGGTGTTAGTGCAAATCGAAGCGATACTAAACTCGCGGCCGCTTTCCGTTTTAAGTTCTGAACCCTCAGAACTTCTTCCACTTACACCGTCTCATTTTCTGACTTTAACACCTTTAAAAACGTTGCCCGCTCGTGATATTTCGGATGAGAATGTTAATCTCCTTCAAAGAAAACACATAATTGATCATGTAATACAATCGTTTTGGAAACGATGGAAGGTCGAGTACCTACATACTCTTCAAACTCGTCAAAAATGGCTTAAAACGGGCAAACCGATTCAGAAAGGCACCGTCGTAGTATTGAAATCTGACAATAGTGCACCTCTGGATTGGCCGCTAGGCGTTATAGACGACGTCCATCCCGGTAAAGACGGCGTTGTAAGAGTTGTCGACGTCCGCACCGCTTCAGGGGTTTATCGTAGACCTGTAGTGAAATTGTGCCCCTTACCAAATCAATAATTACTTATACAGTCCATTTAAATTGTCGCTAGTTATTAATATAAGTTAAGCTTTAATTTAATTTCTCGCATATGTAATTATAATTAATCCGCTCGTGTTTATTTTGTAGTAATTTACCGCGCATAAATATAAACATGCATCCTGCTCTCAATGTATGTTTAATAACCGCATTAGAAACTCGCCTTGATAAAATTTGACAGACTTACTCCTGTCAAGCTGGGGGGATGTTTACGCCGTATTCTCGAGGTTAAATGCAGTGGCAATAACCCCCTCCTTAACACCCGCCATCCAATTTGTTTCCTACCCGCACTCGCTGTCTTCTGTTTATCGAATGCGAACGCAACCGCAAATCGTTCATCATATGTTGTTATAATTATTAATCTAATTTGTGAACCGCAACTCGCAAGTGAATACTACGTGTTCGGTATAAAACCAGCACAAACCCGCAGTCGTGCTCGAAACTACGGTGGCCGCCGAGAGTGAAGACATCACACAGAAAGGTGAGTTCCTCTCTTTTCCATTCCTTGATTTGCCACTGTGTGAAGTTTCGAGGATGGGGTGAAAGGGACAACCCCGATCAAGGAACCAGCGCATACAAAATTATTTATCGCTGGTTCTACGAATTTAAGAGTGATCGATTAACTTTGGCGGACGGAGAAACTGATTGGTCTTTGGCGATTGTTACAAAAGAAAAAATGCTGAAAATGATAATCAAATTAGAGGAATAGGTAGAACATATGAAGAAGTGCAACATGTACGTACCGCAGATTGAATCAAAGTATGTATGAATTTTATAAGGGCCGTTGATTGGAATAAGAATAGTTTCACGATGGTGCCTTAAAATGACCTAGATTCAAATGCAGGTTCGGGTAAAACGATGGTGTTACATTATAGCAAAATTTGAATCAGGTTTAACACATTTACGATACTCAAACGGACGATGAATCGTGGAGTTATCTCTATGATGTTTGAAAGAAGTGTAAACAGGGCGTGTGGCTATATTAAAAGGATCCTATACCTACCAAAGTCAAGCTAGCTAGAAGTGCACGCCAATTTTATCGCAAGTTTTCCCTTTTGACGAGGTTATCTTCAGTCGTTACTTATAATATTAAAAGGAACATCACTACAGAATGATGCGTTACCAAATATTTTCAGAAGTTCTTACTGCTGTGAGCAGCGAACGAGATTTAACGAACACGCCGCTTAAACTTATAGTAAGTCCTCCTTGCAGTTTTATTTAGGATCATGTGAATTTTTGTTTCTTGAAATAAAATATCAACTCAAGGAAAAACAGTTTTCATCATCCAAATATGTACCGTCGGTTGCATTCAAAAAGGCGTTCCAAGAAAAGTCCAGTTATAGACTTGTTTTAAAATTATTTTGTAAAACAGCAACAAGTTTTAAAACTGGTGTATGAAACTCAGTGTAGAAACTTAGTAGAGTTTCTTGATACGGTCACAATAAAAAAAAACAATGTTTATTTTTTTACTAGCATCGTGAAATTTTTGAGTTTCAACGTACATAATACAGGTTTTACATAACAACGTAACTTTGTGAGTCTTTTTAAATTATTTTAAAGATACTTTTAACTTGTTTTCGTGCTATCAACCGCTGCATATACAGGCTTAAAATATTCCTCAGTTCAAGTCCTTAAGTAAAGATATGATGTAGGCAAATATTAAAATGACCTCACGAGTATTCAATTTTGTATTTTCATTCCAAATAACCGAAAGCAATTTAAAGATAATAAAGTACTAAATACATATTACAATAACAGCATAAATGTTCAATCTAGTAGGCCGTCTTAATTAAAATGTTTCACAAATACAGATAAACATTTACTTCATAACAGGTTTTCAAGCGATCCATGTAAAATCTTTTCTCATTAATCACTCATAAATAAAGCAATAAGTAAGCGAGTTTCTAATGATACATTTACTCAAAAAATAGTCATAAAGACTGCGAACCAATGAGGTTGTAAAAGGAAAAACAGTAAAATAAAAGGTAACAAAGAACCTCTCTCCATTCTAATACGCGATCCCTACAACTCGATAACATTGTTGCTATATCTGCACTGCGATCGGTTCGGATATTTCTACTAAATCGGTAACCCTAGCGAAATTGTTCGCCGCTGCTCTTGTAGTGAACATTAAATATCTTAAAGGTTAACGAAACAGTCGAATCATGGGAAAATTTGAGAAACGGAAAAACGGTCGAGAAGGAATCGGACAAGTGCGATTAGTGTTTCAGCGATGAATTTCAAGTTGTACTCGTTCGTGAAAGGCTTTATTTCTTGTACTAAGTATGTGACCCGTGTAATTAAACATGGCCTGTTACAGTAGCGCATAAATCTGAATACCGCATCAAATCAAGGCAACAATTTCAGTAGTTAAAAGTCAATTTAAATGTAAACATTTCCTTACATGTGAAGATTTAAAAATCTCTTCATATTTTATCTATTCAAAATCTCACGTACATAGACCACACATAAGTACATAATCTGATAGAATGTAAAGTGAAATATGGTTACGAGCCCTTATTGGGTACTCGCACTATCCACATAATATCTGATTGCAAACCATTAATATCTACATGTGTCTCTGTGCATGATTGATGATTGTGTTAGACCTAATCGGTCATGGAGGCTTTATCATGGTGTGTTCCTTCACTATTGTAACAAATGATGATTTTTTATATGAATATGAGTTCGACTTCGATGTTCATTTCATACCAAGAAGGCGCAGGTACTTAGCCATTAGTCAGTGCTAATCGTTAGAAAAACAAAAGAAAAATCTTTGAAATCAATCGACTGATGGCTACGTCACAAATGTGAGATGTTGATATGAGATAATTTACCGTGATAAATACAACCTTTATTGAGTACCTAGCGACGGCTCAAGGTCTATCTTATGTAATCATCATAAATCAAATGACGATAATGAAGACATTCGGTTCGGGTGCCTGATACAAATAAATCTATTTTTAATGAACATTTTAAAACGATTAAACGCAATGAAACTTAATATAAAAGTTTTCCTATTTTTATTATTTCTTTTATGCCCCTGAATATTGTGTAGTATCATCCACGATTGCCTAGTAGTTCGAACGTAAACCGTTTGACTGGACTGTTGCAATTAGCTGAATAAGGGTAAAAGTACGAAGCAACGACCTTTTACGACCTTTATCGTCGTTTGATGAAGGTTGTATGTGACATTTGAAATAGAACTGGCCGTAAGTAATGAGATTCATGCAAAATGTATGATAGCTATGTAGAATACGCCAAAATAGTCGTAGTCTATTATTTTTACGTAGAGGTATATTTGTCAAACTAAATTTCTAAAAAAAATTTGCAACACAAAAGCAAAACGTATCGAAGTAGCATATAAGCAGATGTAACAATTATCCGTTAGTTATTAGACAAATATGAGCAGGACTTATTAATAATTCTAAAATTTTTAGTTTCGGTTTTCAGAAAAACGGAACTCTTATAAGATCACTCTCGTATTTATATTCGTGTGTCCGTCTGTCACAGGCTATTTTCTCCAAATCTATTGAACAAAAAATGATGGTAATTATACAGGACTAGACGCTTCGCTGGGCGTAAATTGCCATTCGGAAATAATTGTTTTTTTAATTTTATTTTATAATTTACATATGTCTGTGGTTTCGAATATATGCACATAGAATGAATCTCTTGATTTTAAATACTAGCCGTTCCTGCTGCCAACTCTAGTCCCGATCGCGGTCCCGTTAAAGTGTCAATTATGGTTCCATTGTCAAGTCCAATCCCGCTTGATGCCGATGTTCCTTCCTTCTTTAGCCATCGCTAACATCTAAGAGCAAAGGGACATTGGCCATGGACGTTAGTGATAACAGATTACCATTTTTACTGGTATTTATATATTTTTGTGCAAATAAGAGGTAATCTTGTTACATAACATAATATAATCTTACAGTATTAATCTCACATTATATTTCAGAACATAATCTACCTCTATGCGAAATTTGATTACAATCAGTTCAGACGTTAATATACTTTACTTCTATTTACATTATAAATAGACTATAACCACAACATACATGATTTCGCGTCGATTGATCATAGCTTCATACCAATATATTTAATAGTTTTTGCGTGATGCGCGGCCGAAGAAAACCGTTTTCATTATATATATACATATAGATTAGAGAATGCAATCACGGAAATATAGCATAAATATAAGCATTCCGGCTTTGGAGTTGAATATGAGGGGGTAATTACAAAGTAATGTAGGATATATCGTGTGATATATCAAATGGAGAAGTTTTATATGACCTACAAATATATTTATTATTATAATCTTAAAATACATCGCTTAAAAGATATTCTAGTCTATAGGCAGTAAGCGAGGCATCCGGCCTCCTTGTGGTCGCGCGAACGTTAATTCAATATCTGAATTTAAAATAATGAAATGTTATTTGATTCGCGAAGCAAAAGTAGAAAGATAAACAAGGCGTGTCGAGGAAGAAAGACTTGGAGTAATAATAAGGAAAGGAAATTGGTGTCACTAATATCATATCGGCGGCACACTGAGATATAACCGATACCTGAGAAGTAAACGAATAAACAGACTACAGCGAAGATATATATATAGAAGAAATATATAAGAGAATAGTGTATATAAATATACACTATTCTCTACCTTTTACCTAAAACCACTGGGCCTAAAGTTGCAAAAAAACCTAAACCGAAATTTTAAGCTTCAAATTCCCACGGGGATTGGAAACCATTCGTGAAGAGAAGATATTTATAAAATTTGTTGCTCAATTTCACCGAGTATTAATAATTTTCATTGATTAAGTATTTACAACGGTAGCACAGTAGCCCACACAAGAAGTTGGATTCAAATTTTGCGTATGATAACTTTTTGTATTTTTAGGGCTCCGAGCTAAAATGACGAAACTATAAGGGTTCCGTTTTTAACGAAACCCTTATAGTTTCGTCATATCCGTCCGTATGTTACATGTATTTTATACAAAAACTATAAGACGTATATTGATGAAATTTATAGTGTAGGAGTCTTGTGTGAGACGCTACTTATTTTAATAGTAAATTAACAAAATAAATATTTCTAGAAGGACATTCCATACATGTAATAAAGCTGAAAAATTTTTTCAGCAAACATCAACGAGTGGCACGTATTACAACAGTTCCTATAAAAAAAATTTAAGATATGTAAGAAACTTTTCTGATTACATGAATAATTTCTAAAAATAATCGCTCCAAAATTTACAGAAATTGTGTCCCTCTTTCTACTTTTTTAAACCATATATCCAAAAAATACGAAAAAAATAATAACGAAGATAAAATTTTAATAAACACTTTCAACGAAAATTATATCGAACATGATCGGATACACTACTTTTTATTTATTGCTGAAAAACTGCGCTTTCAACGAAACCACATTGATGAGATGCGCTTTTGCTGATTCATTTTAGTTTACACTATTATAATAGTAATAGTCAACATACCTACTTGTTTTTCTAGTTATAAGCGACTAAAGTGCTTATATCTATTAAGTGCGGAAAACATGAAAAAAGTGTAACAATGTAGTTTTCATCTGCATCTTTGTAATAATGGCTTCGGAACCCTATAATGAGCATGGTCTGACATGCTCTTGGCTAGTTTTTCTATTGTTTTATAAGATTTTATCTCATTTATCACAAGCGAATTAGGAAGTCATTTAAAAAATACAACAGTTAATGTTATGATTTATTTAATTTACCATTTACAAATTTAAGAACAAAACAGGTAATATATTTCTTTTTAGGACACAACCTTCTCTTTATAATTTTAATAGAGTTATAACTTATTATAATTTACATAGACTGCTAAATTCACAATTGTCTTTTTAGCTCTAATATAGTCCGTCTAAAACATTTGTAACAATTTCTATACATTTTCCAATTTTTCTTTTAAACGACTACGGCAAAGCCAACAGGTAAGGTTATTGATTTCAACAGTCCTTGCAGGTATGTTAGTATTTTTTACTTACATTTCACTGTAGCGCCTAAACCATAATGCCTATTTAGATGAATGAGATGTCAATCGATCATTATTATGATCAGGTTAACATGGACTACATTTTACAGGAACAAAATCGTTATCACAGATGTTACGATCCAAAAAAGCGGGGATCTCTGAAATTTTCATTTTTGCTATCGTATTGTAAGATATGTAAGATGAAAGAGAAGAAGATTCTGATTTCTGAAATATAATTCAATGTTAAAACAAAATACACCAAACGACAGGACAACAAGTTTTACATTATTTCAGCGTTTATTTGTACTACTGGCGCTATCTGTCGGCAGTTGCGAGCATCAATCCTGTAAAAAGAACAGATTCACCCGCCTACCTGCTTCGTGTTTATGTTTCTATAAATAGATGTTTATATTTGTCACGTATTTCCAATAAGGTAGAACTTAAGTGTACAAAAATGATTCCATTAAAATTGAATGATAATGCGATAACTACTTGAAAAATGTTATTGTTCCATTGAAGGTCAATACGAGAAATTTTAAATTAAAGAAAAACATTATAAAACCGTAACCCGCTGTGGAGAGAAAAAAAAGGTGTTTTAAAATTGTATTTGAAGGAACCAAAATCTTTAACCGGAATAATAAATGACCGGATAAATAAATGAATAACAAGATCGATACTAATTGCTATCATCCTCTAGTTACATAAGAGAAGTATTTTACGTTTGTTTAAGTATTAAGTATTTGATGTTTAACCTGTTCGTTTGCCCCTGGAATATACCGTATATATAAAAATAACTTCAAAGTTAATAGCGATACAATCCGATTCAAATGGCGTATGCCGTGAATATTTTTTATCTTTTATTGACGGCATTGACATTGTCTATCAAATTAGAATAGTTTATTTATAGGATCCCGTAGCCAAAGGATGTCAACAGAACCTTATTATTAAGTTTCAGCTGTTCATCTGTCTGTCTGTCAGCAGTTTGTGTATCTAATGGACCGTAATAAGTAGGGTTGGAATTTTTTAGAATATGCATTTCAATTTCCGCTATAAAAACAAATAAGAAAAATAAGATAAAATTAAAAATTAAAAGAGCTCTCCAAAAAGAAACATGTTTTTTTTGTCGTTTTTTCTTCAATATTAGTTTTTGTTCTTGTTTTCATTTACTATTTTAAAAAAAGACTAGCTTTTCGTCCGCGGCTTCGCCCGTAGATACAACAATGTATTTCCATCATCGATCGATATTGCTGTTAATTTAAATAACGAACCGGATTCCAATTCTAATTATGGTATTGATCTAGATTATAATGCCGATCACTCTATCAGTTCCTAACTCCAATTAGACTTATGTTAATTTTCAATTTTGGTCCCGGTTTCAAGTCTCAATTCTGCTACCCGCCTTGCTTTAAATTTAGTTTCCGCTACTGATCGAAGACAGGGCGAATTCTATTGTCAAAATGATATATAGACTATATTTCTCGGGGACAGTGTAGCTTTCTATGAATGAGAGAGTTTTTGAAATTGATGTAGCAGTACTTTTTAGTAGCACAAATACGCAAATGAAATCAGAGATAAATGCTAATGTAGGACTATAAAACATGCACATATATGAATACAAGTGTAAAAATTTCAAAATGATCTGTAAAGAAAAAACGTTAAGAGATTTGCGATTTTGAACAGACGAATATTAAATTTTTATTCAACATTTTACTATGGCACGGAACCCTTCCTGCGCGAGCCGACTCGCACTTAGCCGATCTTTTGTAGTGACGGCGGCCGACGCACGTTGCCATAGTAACGCGAGCGTGAACTCGCACGAATTTAAGTCTTATTACAATCTTGATAGAGTAGGTAATATTGGAAAGTTGTCCTTAGAGTTTAGAGGTTTATTGCTTTCTACTTTTGACGTCATGACGCTTACAACCCGTCCACCCCGTCACACGACGTCACATTTTGTTCACCCTCTGCTTCACCATTGTCGTGTTACCTAATTTATGAATAGCCCCGTAATACGCACAATGAAATATATATTTGACGGCTACCGTCTACGTGTATCAGTGTGTGTAAACCCAAAGTCTGATCAATAAATAAGGACATAATAAATATCAGCTTTTTGGTTCTCACAAAATGTACAAAACGAAGTTTACAGGAGCTTTTCTTAGGGCACAACCCACTGAAATTCGGACTACGACTGCTGTCGAAAGTACAAATGGACATATTAATGTCTTGCTTATTTTTGTAGTCGCTTCGACATCGAAGAATCGATCACAATCAACTCTTACTCAAGTAGAAGAGTTTTAATTGATATAAAATCTTTGCACTATTCATTGCTGTCCTTCTATGACATACTTGTAACTATACCTCTATGCCATCAGTTCTCGCACGCGTCACGAGCAGACACCCACACTGTTCCGTAGTCAGGTTATTTGCGAAAATGAATGAATTTACTCGTCGATCTCTCCTCGTGCTTAGAGTAGAGGGATGTATATCTTTGCACATCCTGTTGATATCCCGTAATCGTTCAGCCAGCTATTAAAAGTGCTATACAAATTTTACATCATGAGATAATCGCTTCTCAGATCATTGGCAGTGTGCCTTTTCTTTTATTTTTAAACTAAAATCTAGCAGAATCCGGAAAAAGGCTTTCGTCATCACTCCTAACTAAAGCAATTTGAACAAAATATGTGAAGAAGTTTTAAGGATATCCATAATTTCCACCATATCAACAAATTCAACTTTGCGATCCGTGAGATAAATCTCAATTCAAAGGCTTACAGAACCCTAATTAAATGCGTATTATGTGCGCTCTTTACAAAATTTTCTAGCTGTGGCATTGAAAACTTAAAAGAGTCTTAAGTTAGGGAAAAATATGAGTGTGTGTAAAGCTTATACCCGCGATCGAGGTGTTATTTTTTTTCCTTTGATTTTGTAACAGATATTAAGACTAAAGTATTGATTGATAAGTCACGTTATAATTTAATGGTATAGATTGAGATCCGAGTCCGAAACTTTAATAAACAGACTATAAATTTCAGTTAATGTCACTTGGAAAAAAAGATTTAAATTACTCTCAAGTCGCGTCTAAAGAACACCTTACAAGTCACATTTTATGGGAAAGATAAAGGGAGATAGAAGAGCTAATGGACGAAACCGGAACGAAAGGTGCAATAGAGTACGTGAAGGAAATGGAGAAGCAGAAAAGGACTGCGGAACCAGAAGGGAAAAGGTGTAGGAAAAGAGGACCACAAAAAAGAAGGGAAGATAAATATCTTGTTCTTTATTTAGTTATTTTTTTTGCGGTTCTTTATTTAGAATTTCATTATATTTGAGAATAGTTGCTTTGTAAATAAAGGATGTTTTGTAAGGAAAGGAGGAGTAAAGTTTACGTGTAGAATTGTTAACGTAATTCCGAGAACTGGGCCTGAATGCTGTCCCTACATTATCAAAGAAGTGGCTTTAAAGAAGTTTTACTTCCAAAATTGGCTAAAAAGAAGTAGCGAATGGCAAGCACGTGGCAGTTCACGGCCGTGTACACGAAATCGTACAACCGTATGCAAACAAAGCATTAACACTCTAAATTTTGTTGGATTATAATACCATATTTATTCTAATACCTAATGCTGAATTTACTCTGTTTTATATAATAGTTTTATTTTACAAAGTAAGGTGCTTCGGTGGTGATTCAAATGTATTCATAAAAATAAATTCAAACTTTATCAACAATCAGAAAATATAATATTCTAATCCGTTATATTTTATTTTTGTTAGAAAAAGCTTTTGTTTGCAATTCTAAGAATTTGATTACAGAAGCGAATTTCTCATTTTATAACTAAAATTTACTCAACAATACGGCCAGATTAAATAGTCTCAACCCCAGAAGACATTTATGAGGCATTCATTTTTTTCCGAATTGATATTTAACGTACTTATTTTAATAATCCTATGTTTCTTAATGATTAAAAAATATAGTTTCATTTGAATTTTTAAACAGATAACAGGCATTTGCGAGAAGTGACCGTAATAAAACAATTATATTGATTTTTTAAGTACCAAGATATTTCCATTGTCCGTCATTTTTAACTTTTGTAAATGTCACGCAATGTATATGTATATATATATATATATATATATATATATATATATATATACATATAAATATATAAAGATTTAACGATTTCTGAATGTGTTTGTCACATAACGCTGATTCAGGTGCAATCTTTAAGACATTTTGAGATTGGCGCATTAAAGTCTACTGTGGTTTGCAATGCACAAAAGCTCTTTGTAGTCTACGTTTTCGCAAAGCGCGCATGTCACAACGACCCGACACAGCAAATGCGTCAGCCATTAGCACGCATGCAACGGCTGTGCGCTAAATGGTTTAATGGCGTTATAATAAAGGATGTGGTAAGTGAAGTAGCTTCCTTTCGAATGTGGCCACTGTGCTTGCTCTCTCGATGTTACCCTGTAGCGATGTCAACGAATCTGTTCTTTAGCACGTCTGTCATACCAAGCACTAAAGCACCCTACACCGTAACGAACCCTTCTTAGTTTAAAAAAGTCGACGGTCGACTTCGTTCGACCGTTCGCTACTTGCGGACCCGGGCATGTAATACGAACTCTAAGACGAAGTAGTGAACTGACCTTTCCTCGAAGCGTATACTGGAGCGGGAAATGTCGCTCCAGGCGCTCATCGAGCGCCCCCGTCGGTGGTAAGCGGCGGTGGCGGAGGTGCGCGGGTGCTCCGACTCCACGCCCGGCGGGAAGTTCACTTTGGCCGAACCGCGCGACGACGGGCCCTCGCCCGACTCGCCGCCGCCCGAATTGTCTACTTCGAACGGCTGGTACTCGGCCACCGGCTCGGGCTCCGGTTCGCCGTCGCTGGCGTCGCTGGCGGCGGACAGCGCCTCGTAGCCGTAGCCGGGCGGGCGCCGGCGCCGGGCGCGCCGGACGCGCGGCCGTATTCCCCCTCGGAGGAAGCCACCCCGGCCGTGTCCTCGAGGCGGCTGAATGATGACGCTCTCGTCGCCCCGTGACCGCTCGAAGGCGAACCCCTCGCGGGGAATTGACTCGAGTATCTTAATTTGCTGTGGCGAAACGTGGTGACTGCTTTTGATGACTGCGGTGAACCTGACTGCACGCCGCACACGGGCAACTTTCGAACCACAGAACACTCGTCACCGCGGCCTGTCGTCGTTCACTAAAAACCCTTCGATACCACTTAAATAATTGCACTTAGTTATCACTTCGCTTCCTTCTTTATATACTTTATTGAAGTAGCGATTACACAACAAACGAACGAAAGATATTTCAATTAGATGATCGATTACGTGATTTCTATTTACATATAATTAACACAAACTGTGTATAATTACAAGAGCATAAGGCAAAGTTTCGTTTGACACGGTCAGCTTCTCACGAGTTTTCTTACAAACTGTTTCGACACGACCGTGGACTGTCTGTACGCGGGCGGGACCGAATTTGATTGTCCAATAAAATATAAATTGGGAGCGGCAAGCGGAAAGGCGACGCAAGGCATAGAGCTAGGTTGCTGTGACCCCGCCCGGCGGCGACCCTCGGCCGCGTGTTTCAGGTTTCGGTTGCGATTGAAACAGACGTCCGCGAAGTTACGATAATTCTATTCATAAATACATCGGATATAGTGAAGTGAGCAAAGTTTCCCGCAACAGATGAAGTGCGCGTCAAAGTGAGCGCGCAGGTGTGGCGGCGTCGCCTAGCAAATCGATGGCGCACTGCCCTTTTTACTCTGGCGCTAACCGGCGCCACAGCACGCACGTGCCGGCCGCGTCGTCAGCGTGCGATATTCACCGCTCGACGAATTTTGTACGAACGTGATTAAATAATATTTTCAAACGAAGAATATTAAAATTAAAGTAATTATTAAAATGCAATTATGTTATAAAAAAAAAATAATTAAAATCTAGCAATGGCATGCTTTGAGTAAGCATTGCATTTACTCGGCTAAGGCGGAATAAAAAAAGGGCTATGACTTTAGCCTCTATACGTGTATGCATGTTTGTATGGATCCCGCGCGGATCCTAAGCCACTTACCATATTTTGACAAATGAGATGTTCATAGCTACGTAATATCACGTCCCTTAAGCTATGTGATTTCATATTAAGTCCAGCTCGGATTTAATGTGAAGTTTATTAAAACTTTCTGTATTTTTCACATACGCATCGAGTGTGCTATCAAGTGAAGTATTTTCATTCACAGATACTAAAAATATTTAATTTAGATACAGAAATGTATCATTATTCTGAAATTGTTCCAAGTTACATATTTAAGAAAATATGTAACTTGGAAACGAAATCTTTCGATTTAATCCTATTTTTATCCGAAAATGCCGCATTAAGGAAAGAGTAATAAATTCATCATTTATGTATATATGAATGGTTGTATGTACGAATATTCGACTGTAGCTTAACAAATATTCTGAAAATGAGGTCTCAATTGTTTCTTCTTTAACTTGAGGGTGTGACAAAAATTAACACGAACGTAATGCAAAATTTTAACTTCACGCAAAAGGATTTAACGAGTTACCATATTTATTGTTTTTAGCACAATTTTTAATAATTGAGCTAATCTGACCATCTTTAGAACGGGGGCGGATGTCTGTATGTGTTTGTGTTTGTACATGTGTATGTGTCGGGGAACGTCTCTCAGTTTCTGTTCATCTATTTGTCTATGCCTGTGTATCTAAATCTTGAATAATCATTATAATAACCAACCGTCAGTTGTTAACGGAACACCTAACTTGTTCTATCTTTTCCGTCGTAGTCGGATTTCAGTGTTTTAAGTTTTAATTTTATTTATAATACTGACTACCATCTGCGGCTCTGTCTTCTTAGATTTATAACGAATTCTTTTATCTTTGTAGCCGATACGACAGATATTGTTGTTAACTATGATCCCGCTTCCGAACCCGCTCTTGAATTAGGTCCTAGTCGTTCTCTTAATTCTAAGCCTACTTCCGTTCTCGATTTCCATGCCTGTAACAGATAGGCAAATTCCAATTTTGCATAATGCTTAAGGGTGGTTCTATTTTTAGGCAGAAATTCTAAATAGTTTCCTAAAAACACCCCATGTAGTGTAATAAACTTTTTACCGTTCGGTAAAAATCCCATCAAGATCAGTTCAACCGTTCAGAAAATTATGCGTAACAAACAGATAAATAGACAAAATATTAAAATTTGAGTACCTACAGGTAACATAAAAATAATACTACAGATTTTCAAGAACTGTTTCTAAATTTGCCCGCAATTTTGTCTGTAATTATAAAATAATGCAATTATTTTATAATTACAGACAGAAAATTCAATTTTATTTATATTTATAAGTATATATTATTTAAGTATTATTATAAGTAAAATATTTGTTAGTCAGAATTCACTTTATTTCCTGTTATTTGTAAGATAAAACTTTATTTTGTCATACTATTTATATTTTTTTGTGTGAATTATTCCAAAGAAACTCTAGTAAAAGATTTAATACGTTTATAGGATTGAAAAACATTTCTCGGAATCCGACAAAGGTACAAACTTGGAAGTTTTTCATTTAGAACTTGTTTTTTAATTACTTCACCCACTTTTCTTTCTAGAGTACACAAAAGGCAATAAACCTCGTGTTATAATACGTCATAAAAGAGAAAGACGTACATAATGGAAAATCAACACGTTTTCCTCTTGATTTTAGAGCTCAGTGTCCTTCACATGAAATGGTTGATACGCTATAATGTTTCGAGGATTATATATCAGAATGGCACAACGAAAAAAATTATTGTGTACTTCAATTACTGAGCTTGTATTTTTTTTTCGTTCATTTATCCGTCCGAATGGACAGCCATGAGCCTGTACATCGCAAATTGTGTACGATAAGAAATAGTCAGTTAGATGTTTCGCAGATTGTATATTGTGTTAGTACGGATTCTAATTAAATGACGATAGTACCAAAATGTTAATAAAAATTAAAGTTATAGACCATCGCTTGTATGGTTAACGTGCGGTTTGGTTTGACGTTGCAATTTATTGTTGGCGTTTCATTGTTGAAGATATTCCAATTGAGATAACGACAAACAAGTTATATTTAAATTATAGTAGACCGGGGTTAAGTAGACAGTGATATAATAAAGCAGTTCACTCTATATCGACCCGGGCGGTGCCGCAGACGCAGTAAGTTATTAAAGTCCCGGTCATTTCCCCATTCTTTTGGCTCTTCTTCTACCCGTGTTCCTGCTCCTGATTCTGATTCAAGTTCTATTTTGGGTTCCTATATCAGTTTCACGTTCTGTTCAGCTCTCGATTCCAATTTCGATCTGTCTTTCAGTTCGATACTAATTGAACTCTCAGCTCCGATTCCAGTTTGTGTTTCAACCTCCTTTTAGGTTTCTCCTTTAAGAAAGGAACAGTAATGGATGAAATTTACTTTTACGTATTAAATTACATTTTTGTAGGAATAGAGCCTATCCGTTTTCGAAAATTGACGTCGACCCTATATTTACTTTTTTACCTACCTTAGTACGTTTTTCGTGAAAACACAAACATAATCTTTCTCTTTGAAATGTAGGTAAACTATATTTTGTTGACAGTTGACATTAACACTTCCTGTTACATTTTATTATATTCGATTTCTATGACTTAACTGTTATAAAACAAATGTGACGTCACGTTACAACAATTTTCAATAAACATATATATTTATAAATATTATTAAAGTATTATTTTCAAATCGATTCCTAAAATAACTTAAACTTCCGGAAAAACAAACTGTGCGAAAAAATTAAGAAATATCATTTACAACCATTGTTTAGTTTAAATATTCCGTTCTAAAAAGTATCTGTCGTTACTATAATGGTGTACCCAAATAAATGAAAAACAATCATTTAAACGTAAATTTAATGAAACCGTAAATGACCTTTATTGTACATGGTAAATATTTAAGTTAACCTAACTAGGGAGGTCTTGATTGCAACAGAAGTCGAAATTATCAGTTTTATCATTTTTGTCTGCCTATATGTATGTATGTTTGTTTGCGCATCACGCAAAAGCTACTTCACGAAATCGAACGCAATTCTCGCAGGTGTATTGCAGCAAGTGTAACTTGAAAAATAGACATGTTGCCTCTTGGTGTGCCGCCTACAAGCTGAGTCATATGTAAATAATCTTGTAAACTGGGAACTGTAGCAATATACGAAACTATTAAGCTATTGCATAGCTTTTATCGCGGGCTTTGAGCGCGGCGACCGAATCACGAAATTCTTAACGAAAATAAAACTTAACACCCCTCCGCCTACCATGTAGCTCGACCGAGCGATCGCTTAACGTGTATGTATATGGTAAGACTATACGAAGCTCACGCGGATCGAGAGGAGCTGCTCCGAAATCGAACGAATACGTAAGCAGCTGTTCGTGAGAAAGTATATAAGTGTATAGGTATCTATCATATCTTTATGATACCACACTCACCGCATGTGCCCCGTAAGTATACATGTAGGTATATATGTATACATAGGTGTATCTATGTACAACAGTGAATAGCAGTTGCTGGTGAATAACTTATACGCGTTAAATTTGTGCATAGTATTTTAAATATGAATAAACAAAGTGTATTTATTAATGAAGAAAGTGATGAAAAACTTGAATTAATATCAAAGAAAAAAATACTGCATAAATAAATAAATAATTATAATTGCATAAGTTGATAAAAAATGATATGCAATAGCTTTACCGCGGCAGTCCCCGAGTGCCACTCGTTTTTTTTTTAGAATTTTGTGTGTGTGTTTAGTTTTAAATCACGTCATACTCTCTTATTGTTAACCTTTGAAGATTGAGAGCAGGTCCGCGATCGAGGTCACTGTGGGCACGTCATCGGTCGATGTTGAAGATACGGGAATTCATTCTAAGATCACACGGGCGAAGTTGCGGGCGAAAGCTAGTTATCTATAAATTCACCGCTAACTGTCTCTCGCAAACGTCGTAGAGATTCCTTCATTTTATTACGGAGCATTAATAAATATTTTTACTGTCTGTCAGATACTAAAAATATTTATGGAATGACTCCGACGCCCGTCTGACCTGACTGTCTGTCTTCCTTTGGTTTTTTACTTGTCGGTCAATCGATTAATATCTGATCACTTTCTCGAAAACTATTTCATTGTAAAAATAGAAGTTATCAATTTCAATGATGTAAAATTATATTTATATAGGAAAGCATCATTAGCTTACGTTTACATTTATAGACGGTCTCCTTCACATCCGTTTCTTAGAAAAGCTTTCACGTCGCGGTGGAACGTTATAATGTATGAGTAAATACACATCTTCCGTATATTTTTCGTGGAAAAAATCTAAAAATAGTAGCTCGGTTGATTTGACGTGTTTTTTTTGTTATATGTACGCTAGCATTTGTCCCCGACTTCATCGCGTATCTGTACGATTGAACCAAATTACTTCACTATTCTAAAAATCCTTTCATTCACTCAAACTACATCATCACAGCTATGGTTGGAATGAAAAGTCTAACCGGGATTAAAATCCAGATTAGTACCGGGACCAAAATCGAGAATGGGAATAATATTACGTTTGACACTAAGATCGATCATCGACATAAAGATTCATCTTTTATATTGCTATATAAATACGAAATACGTATTATGCCCACGCGCGCGAAGTCGCGAGCGAAAAGCTAATAAGTACTATTGTACAAAAATAAGATCCCTAGAGTTACACGTCTTATATTAAAATGTCTGTTTTTCGACTGCCAACTTTCAAAAGCTATGTTAATGAGAAATTTTTATCGGGTTTTAATATGTAACTATATCATAATGGATACGAATTGATGAGAATCGATTTACAACTTACAAAATTAAGCTTTCATTACACTGACGAGTTTAGTAAGAAATGAACTTATATTGAATAACAAAACACCACTATTTAATGGATAAGTTCCTAAGAAGTTCGACTTGTACCTCCGTAAATAAACGGCCCTAGTCAGCTCTTCAAATAAATTATAGATCAAATTACTTCCTGGCGTGCTTTTCCCATGAACCAAATAGTTAAACAGAACTCAGTACAATTTAAATGAACAAAGGAAAAGGCACAAATTGTATCCATTAAATTACGACTGTATTTTAACTAAAAACGCATGTGGATGTAAAATGAGTCAAAACAGATAATTACGTTTGCAGGCCTTTTGTCACCCTTTTCTCGTGACTGCGCACTGGGTTTCAGGTATGAATATGTCATGGTGACTTTGTTTTTTATAGTGTCGGGTGAAACAAAGTGTATTTAAGCTTTCACTATGTCGTATAAGCTATCCTCGTAAAAATGGTGAATAAGGGCTCTACAATATCTTGTAAATAAAGTGTATCACTGCAAATCCTTAACAGAGGATGCTAAATAAAGGCGAACTATTGGACTTTGTCAGACGGGTCACCATTCTAGTATCTATTATTGGAGGTGTTAAGATAAGGTTTTGTTTCAACCATAAATACACAAAATATATAAACACATTTCAATCACAATTCTAATGTTCTTTCCATTACTTCTTGCTTAGTACTTGCATATCAAATGATCACAAAATAAGTGGATTTTTTTTCGCCAAATTCACAATGTTTTTCTTTATTAACTTAATACAACTAAAATACAATTCATATTTTTTTCAGAGTTCTCTTTCATTAAAATCGGTAAATACCTAATCAAAATCGTAAAACAGAATCCCTTTTTTTAATCTGTATTAGAAAAAAAAAACATCCACCGATGCATACCCGATAGTAAAGAGTGACTATTATAGGTGCATCTCATCTTAGAGACGCATAAAATTAGCTTTGTGCATACTGCTTGTAGTTTTTGCTTTTGATAATCAACTTTTTCCTTTTATAACTAAGGTGTTGTGAGGTGTCGGTGCTCTTATATCGCATGTTATGATGATGCTGGTAACTGTTTATTGAAAAATAAAAGAATTAAATAATTTGCGTGCACGGAATTTGTTAAAATGACGAATAAATGAATAATGGATGAATGCTCCACAATGTTTGTGTAACGTTACAATAACCAAAGGGGTAGATATATTTCGTCTTACACTCATCAAGTTTTTACTCATTTTTAACAAATAAATCAATATACCATATTATTATTAGATTATAATACATATGTATATTTTTCAATTATTTTTATTTTCATTGCAACTTAATGAACACATAAATACGTACTACAGATTTATTCCATTAAATACAATAAAAAGCATAGGAGTTGCCTTTACCATAAACAAAGTATGTATACCACACATATGCGCCTTCCACACCACCTATCCTTGGCTGCCGGTAGCACGTAAGCCAGGCGCTGCATAATCCTATCACTCGTCTCCAGAAACGTATAGAAACTACACTCCTCTACATTATCGCATTCGCGCACGTTTTGTCAATTGCTTGCTTAGCTTTCAGCTGCACTTCAGGTCGAAGACGAGGCAGTGAATGCGTTTACACTCGAAGAAATCATTTTGTGCATGGATAACTCTGTACTATTATAACATTATAATTGTTTGTTATGCACCAATCTGTCAATCGGTCTTAGGCAAATTCTAATGAAACGTTTTGAATCAAAAGTTCGTCATATTTTAAGTCTTGTATACACGTATATTGTTTGACTATGACGACGAGGACGGAAGTTGTAACAATAAAACCGCATTTTTCCATAATCAAATCCAATCAATGTAAAGTGAGTTGATAGCAATTCACATAAAATGTGAATTGCTATCAATAATCCATAGGACGGATATCAGGATCCACAATCCAGAATGCGATTGAGATAGAGATCGAGAGTAAAACCACGAAGGAATCAAAAGCTGTGCCGGGATCGGAATCGGAATAAGGACTGGAATTGGAATTGAGGATTAGATCGGGACTAGAATAGACGGTAGGTCCGGAATCGAAATCGAAACCAAGACCAGGTCCGGGACCGTCGTATTGAGATTGCTCCATATAAATGTTGAAGAAATTTATTCTAGATTCATGTGAGAGAAGCCGGACAAAAGTGGTATAACATATGACCGTAATAAGTGATTCATACCTTAGAAAGCACAATCGGCCCAGACGTCGTCGCTGCATTCTTAATAGCGGTCGTTAGCCACCTCAGCTTGCGCTGCGCCAGCGTCGGGGGTCTAGAGTTCAAATCCCCTAAACGACGGCACGTGCGGCAGCAGTGCGGTGATAAAAGATATGATAGCGATAATATCGTTTGCAGATATTTAACTGTGTTTCGCTTATCAGGTAACCTCCGAAATTATGAGGCGTGTACACCTATAACTAAATAGGTAGGTTTTTTTTCTATACAACAGAAATTTAGTTAAAGAAAAATTCAACAGTATTTTGTCCTTAAATGGAAAAAAGGCCGCGCAAAATCGCTACGAAAATTCATTTTTTTCTTTCATAGAAACATGAAGCTTTGTAATTTGTATTTCGGCTTCTGTTTTCAATTTATAAACATTTTCATTTCTAGGAAAAGTAACCTTTTATAGCTTAAAATAACGACGATAATTGCTATAGGAAAGACATTAGGTATGTCCAAAAATTTATCATTTTGTTTTAAAATAAATGAATTGGTGCATTTTAACGTCTTTTTTCTCAAAATAACCATTGTTTTTAAACATGAAGAGTAAGTCCAAAAGAAATTAGTAGTATAAGAATTCTAAAATATACGTCACATGATATGATAAGTGACGTATGACATGAGACGCAGAATATTATTATTATTTTTGTAGTAATGTTATTGTGACGGTGAGCAGAATCGGGATCAGAAACGAGAACTGAATCGGGATTAGAACTAAAAATGGTATCGAGATCGAAATCTGGCACAGGATCGTGATGGTGACCGAATGTAGCCCCGACACCTAAACCTGGACTGGCAACGCGATTAGATCAAAAATGAGAGCGATATTTGCGATATCACTCTCAAGCAAAATTGAAATGGAACTAGTATAAAAGAAGAAAGAATTCATTCTGTATTTAAGAAAGGCTATGTCGCATTTGGACGCGCTACTTATTATATAAACTCAATAAGACATTGAATTAAGTCATCAGATCAAAATATAGGTCTATACATGTGCAACAGACATCTGTGCAACAAATACCGCATCGATTTATATAGACACTTATCGGCAACAAATGAAACCAAGGACACGTCCATTCGTCGCGATAATGTCGAGGTTAAAGATCATCGACGCTCACATTAATCATTGAGTGTTCGTACACATGTTACGTACGCTAGGCGCGTGCGTAATTATAACTCATAGGGCTTACGTATTATGCGAATGGGTGCCCAATTCTCTGGGTACGAGAGCAATTATCGTTATTTCAGTCTGATACCCTATTAGAAGAGGCGCACGTCTGCTGCGGTTATATTTACCAACAGCGTTGAACCAGATTTTATGAGGTATAATGTATGTACGTACGATTTCTTGGTCTGACATTTATTGATAATCTGAGTGTCCGAACAGCCTACAGCTAAATACAATCATACGCTTTATCTTCGCAGAAACGGCATATAATCGGCTCGCGATTTACTTAGAGTATATCTGTTTCCTTATGCCGACTTCGATTCTCTGATTATTATAAATGTGTTTTTGGGCTTTTGTATAGCAATTTGATATATAAAGAATTGTAACCCAACTATACAATAAAGACGACTGGCGTCCACGAAGGCTCATCTACTTTTCAATGCCCTGCATGCTTGTTTGTCCCATATAAATCTTGCATACATTAAAAAAATATAAAGTTGTTTTCTTTTTCAAGTACGATTATTTTGATTTATATTCTCGATTAATCGATTATGAAATGAAAGAAATTGGTATATTTATTCGCTTCCGAACCAATTGGTAAATAATTAATGACGATGGCTTTGAGACTGGAATACATAGTTTTATTTTCGGCAATATTAAAGTTAATCTTTAATATTTCCGAAGACATTTTGCAGTTTATTTAGAATCAAATAAATATATTTATGTTTTTTTATAATGGAAAATATGTATATTGTTGAAATTATTCACTTTTCGGATATATAATATTTCAATGATCTCAAATTTTTTAGGAGTTCCAACCGCGCAATGTGTACAAAGAATTACTAGATTTATCGTGTATATTTTAGCAGTTACCTATTCTTCCTGGTGCAATAAGATTCAAATCTCCGCCTAGTTTGATATCTAGAGCAAGATCGAGGTAGGAACCAAAAATAAGACCAAGATCAGAATCGAAAGCGGGAACTGGATTGGAATCGAAAGCATGACGGGATCTTGAATTGAAGACAAGACCGGAATAGGAACAGAACTGAACTCATGAACAAGACCAAGATCCGGTTCATGATTTAAAGAAAAATAGCTCAATATAAACTACGAAGAAATTTATTTTATGGTCTAAATAACTTATTATGTCTTACTAAGATTATAAATGCGAAAGTTTGTAAGAATGTATGGACGTATGTTTGTAACTGTTTCACGCAAAACTACTGAATGGATTTTGATGAAACTGAACAATAATATAACACATCATAATAACATATAGGCTATAGTTTATGAATATGTAGTGTAAATTATCCAAAATATAACGTGAAGTGTCAAGTAAGTAGGAAAAAATTGTCATCTGCGAGCTATTCTGGCGTGCGCCGCAAAAACCGTTGGAATTACACGTATATAATGTATAATTGAAATGTTTATCTTAAATAGTCCTACAAAAAAGCCCGCGACAGCATATATCTATCTTTTATGTGTAAGCCATTATCGCCAAAATAGTGTACCATAAATACAATAAAATTGATAATTTATTTCTAACGCACATTTGGTAGAAACAAATTGATCGTTATAGCAAAATAAATACTTTTATCGCACCTGGTGTTTAAAGAAGATAAACTTTGTCTTTCGCACTACATCATTTGGACAAAAATTTGAATAATTATGACGATAAACAAGCGAGTGCGCGATATTAAGGTGCGGTCCGGCGGCAGGGTCAAACCTTAAAGGTAGCAGGCATACATTATAAACATGGCGTGTTCATTTGAGCACGCCATGTTTTTCCCACGATCACTTCTATGTAGCTTGCTTATGCGTTTCTAAATCGCAAAATCTGCATGTTTATACTGACCAAAATAAATCGTTTAACAGAGTTTATAGGAGTATATTGCAGCAGCTACCTATAACTTTTACATTACCATCAATCATAATATACATCCGTACCTATCTATCCTAACAAACTCTAGCGTTTATAATACCTATTAATGAGATCATCATAAAAATACTTAGTTCCAATTTACATACATTACACAATATAATTGTTCGAATACTTATAACTGGAGAACGGCAAGATCGATTCTTATGATTTTTAATTTGTTGGATTTGCCTCCGTTCCTAAAAGCAAAATAATATAAAAACATTGAAAAATTGACAAATAAAATAAGATACTTTCTATCATCACAATTTTCCATCACCACGCGGAGGAAACTGCAGGACACAGCTAGTATTTTAATATATCGATTTAAATAAAAATTAGACGTCGTTGAAACCACATTTTTTTTTCTTTTTATTGTCATGGACCTCAATTAATTATTATTAAACTACGTAACAAACTTGTATAGAAGCTACGTTATATGGAAGCAGGAGACAAAGAGTGCTTCCATACATTGCAATTTTCAAACAAGTCAATCATCAAATGGTTAGAAATAAGAGTGTTTCGTTTTGAAATTTAGAGATGTCTCAAAATTTGTGTAAGCTACTGATGGTATTGTGTCAATTATTCAATGTCATATTCTATTGTACATGGTGTTATTTTGCAGAAATTCATCATTACTCGCTTGCTTGCGATATGCAGAATGCAACCCAACATGGAGAATGCAACCCACCCCCCTGACCCTTGAATCTTTTCTTCCATTACGGGTCCTCTTCCATTGAATTGAATATTGATTCGAAAGGATTGACAGATATTGAACACCTAAGCAAGAGTTAATGTTTTATTTATCATAGTCCGCTAATAGTTATATTGTTATTTCTACGTACGTTTCATGCCAACTAGGCACATCCTCTCAGCAACATGCAGGTAGTTACGTCCACCTGGGTGTCAAGAGTATTAAAACTACCAACGAATGCATTCCCAGCCACCTCGTCTGATGCATGGCATGCAACGAGTGATACGTCTAAGGTGATAGAAGCCTCCTCCACCAGCAGTCACAGACAATCACCAATAGAGGTGCTTGTCGATCGTCACAGAATAACCATCACCAAATCAAACTGTGACAGGGAAGGGTCTAATAACGCCGATTTGTGAATATTAACCTGATCATTAAATATATTATCCCTATGGTTTGTAACTTGTAAACGATTCCGGAACGATTAATTTCAATCTTTTTTCACAGACATGCAAAATATGAAATTTGTAGTTATTTCTAAGTTTATGGCCGGCCTCTATAAAATTTTAGGTAAAACTAAATTTGTGTCCTTCATTGCTCCTATAAGCCTAAATATGTTATTTGTACCTAGTTTCGAAACTACGTCCAGTCTGACCTGAGTCAAGTTCTCGATTTCGATCCCGATCTCGACTTTTGTACAAATAGACTCTACATAGTTGTATAGTGGTGTAGTTGAGTAATAAAAATAGAAATGTTGACGTGGATAACTTCTGTGGTTTCCCTTTTTAAATTTTGACCAAAGTTTTAAAGGTTTCGATTTTCTGTGCAACATTTCATCACCCAATTTACTCCCTTAGAGTTCTTTTTCAAAACTGATGCATGTAATTATTTTCATTTTTAATAAGTATTTAATATAATATTGGACGCAAATATAAATTTGGGCGTCAATAATTTCAACCGGTTTAGATTTAATATATAAAATTTCAAGCCATGTTAAACTCTCTTTATGGTCACTTTAAAAAACGATGAATGTCATTTTTTTTTACTCTTTTTATTAATGATCAGCTTCCGTCCACGGTTCCGCCCGCGTGAACATAGACTGAATTCCTTTAATTTGTGTATCGCCTGATTACATTTTCAATCACGATCCCGATCGCTATCTTGTGATCGATCCTGATCTCGATTCTGCTGTCAGTGCTAATTTGTTTCACTCTCAATTTCCATCCCGCTTTTGATTCTGAAGCCGGCCTTGATTTTAGTAGATTCCGATTTTGGCCCCGCTTATCAATTCAGTACTGTAAATCTGATTTCAGTGATGCTATTAATATTAAGTTCAATCCAGCACTTGATACGGAACTTGGTCCCGTTCTCGATTTTGAATCCTCCAGGTCTCGAATTACAGAATCGAGCAGAGCAGAAGAATCGAGTTTGCTCCCAATTCGCTTATGATTTAGAGTTCGCTATCGGTTAAGCTTCAGATTTGGACGAAGCGTGGATAAATACTACATGAAAATAAAATTTAGTTTATGTTACAGCTACCCATAAGTGCGAATGAAGTTAGTTATTTAAAACACAAGATTTTAATCACCACTAAACAAACGATATAACTTTCGTAGTTTTTTTATCTAATGTACTAATCAAGCTGGCAAAATATACTTACCTGTAAAGCCGCTTTAAAGACAGACGAACACTCGAAGATACTAAGTACGAAAAAAAATCATTGAAAAAAAAAGCAAAATTTAGTGAACTCTTCGCAAGCTAAAAAGGTTGTCAAAAGACGTCGGCCGCCACTGGGCCACAGCGGCATGTTCAGCACCGTTAAGGCGCCGCTCTGTTCTCGTGTCTTCCCAGCATCTGAAACTATGAGTCATGTGAAGAACGAATTCTGATCATACCATCGTCCGTCATTTCTGATTCAATTCATGTCAGAAAGTGAACCGCACGGATGAACCGCCGCATAACTCTGTGAATACAGTTGCCTCCTTTTACACCTTTCTACCAAACCATTTGTTTGCGGGTGAAATCAGTAGCAAATCCCGATATTACCCCAAATGCTCCGATCGTGTCTCTCACAGTTCTTGAGCAAAGACAGTTCCTCGATCGGTTATTATTCCTGTACGGAACCAAATTTACAAAGTATTTCATTTATTAAAAAATCTCATATCACTTCAGCTGTGACCCGCGGAATAGCTTTTGTGGCGACATATTTCAAGGTATATTCTATAGATGTTATTATATATTTATTACCGCTCATGGACTTCCTCATGGGTCTCACTACATCTAAACCAATCTTTTCTAAAAGACCTTGCACTAAAATTGTTTGTAACCTAGCCTGATTGTTCAATTTCTTTCTTTTCAAACATACACAACATGTCCTGACGTATTTTTCCATTTCTTTCTCCGCATTCTTCATGAAATATCTTCCTCTTAACTTTGACGTTTTGGTTAAGCTAAAATGACTTCCTTTCCAAAGTTCATCATGTACTTCTTTCATAAGCTATAGTAAAAATATTACATATTTTCTTTTTTCTAACCAATTTATAATTACATATAAAATTTCATTTCTTACAAAAAAATCCGAATACATATTTACTTTCATTCCTACCTAACGCTTCTACAGTAAAACTACAAAATTCATCACCTCTCTGCCTTTCAATTAATGTTTCCGCTGAAATTCTGTATATCGGTAATTTCATCTTCTCCTCTATGGACTTTACTTCATTTCTTTCCTTACATGGAGTTTAGAAAAAAAATCAGCCTCTACGTTTAGACGTCCCGATGTATGTACAATCTTAAAATCATACTCATAGGAGTATGATGTATATAGATACAACGTGCCCATCTAGTTAACCTTCCGCTAACATATATATTCTCCTTTAACCATCATAACACCTTGTGGACTGTTGCCACTTCAAATATCATTTCCCGAACATACTACCAAAGTATTTTAATGGCCATAAAACTCCTACGTATTTGCGTTCCGGTGCGGAATATTTCTTTTCTAAATTGCTCAACTTTCGCCAAGTGTAAACTATGGGATACATCTCCTTTGTCTATTTCTCGTCTCGTTTCAACGATTCACCTACCGCTTCCCCGCTAGCATCTACAAATAACCGAATTACTAGTTCATCGGCATTATTCTCAAAGTGTTTTAAAAGTGGAGGATTACATAAATGTTTTTTGAGCATTTCAAATGTTGTCTAACATTTCTATGACCAGTAAAACTCATTTCCCTTTTTAATAACTTTGTTAATACTAATGTAATTTGCGCATAATTATCTATGAATTTTTTATAGCAGGACGTGAGATCTAGAAATTATTTTAAACTCTTCACACTTGACGGTATTTCTCTAATTCTAACACCGCGTTCAAATTCTTTCTGGATGGCCTCACTTCCTGTTTGCTAATTTTATACCCCAAAACTGTGACCAGTTTGTAACGAAACGTATATTTCTATGGTTTCACCATCAAATTCGTTTCCCTAAATTTGTTTAGTACATCTCTCCAAGAAGCACAGAATAGTTCGGAGGTTCTCTCGTATACTAAGACGTCATTTACATACACTATGGCATTCTATACTTAATCCCAGATTAAACTGTATCCATTATTTACTGAAAATTGGTTTGACTCGTCTTCATCCCGTATGATAAAACACAAAATTCGAACATTCTCAAGAGGTTATAAATGCGGTTTTTGTCTATCTTTTTCGCTTAATACCATCTGCTTAAATACATTATTAAATATTTATTTCTCGCTATAGGGTACGAATGTAAAATAGGTTTTTTATTTAAGTTTATAAAATCTATACAAAGTCTTCATGTATAATATAGCTTTTTCACTAATACCATCGTAGATGCATAAGGACTTTTCAGATGTAATAACTCACATTGTCAAGCTTTATCGTACCTATTTTTCTGTAATTTTGCTTTGTGCCATAAACACTCTGTATGGTAGCTACGTTATGGACAGGTACGTCGTCGTATGTTTTGATCTCCATCTCAAAACCTGAATATTTAACTAATCGTGAATTCTAAAACGCAAAACGACCAAAGTGTTCCGTCAAAACCTCTTGTGGTCTCTCTCGCTGACAGGGAGACATCTTTATTTACATTCGAAACATCTACCTTCCACTGTTTCTCTGGCACAAAAAGCTGTCACCTGTGATTGATAGGTGATTGGTCTGATCAAACCGAACAACTTTCTTTCTGCAAACTTTGAGCAATTTGTGTAGTTTCGGAAAAAATAAAATGTCTTCTTTATTAAGAAAACAATTATGGTTAACCTTCGCAATGGCGTGCTGTCGCCCATAAGTATTAAGAGGACAGCGCACTAGACCACAACACAAAGTTTTAGGTATACTGAGTGTTTTAAAACTATTCCGTAATCATTTTAATTTACATATTACGTACATTCACTTTTAATAAGTAAAATAAGTAACGCAAAGCGATCACTTATACAAGCTGTACGGTAGCTCGGGGCGGGCGGATGGGTGCGTAAAGGACACGAGCTGGTTACGGCTGCTGCGCCGCCCGCCCAACCGGCCAGCGTGCTGTCTGCCACCCATCAAAGACATACATTGTTAAGTACTTACTGTGGTGGGTATTTTACGTTCGCACGACCCTGACAAAATGTGCTTCGAATTGTGTGCCGCCCATATTGAGACAGAGAGGCGCTTGTTATAATGTTTTTTTCGTGAAAACAAACCGTATGAGTAGAATCTTCAGCTTACTTCTATTTAATATTATCACATTCATTACACATAAACTTTACTTGTTAGATACCATATTCGTGGCATTGTAACAATAAACTTGTGATGCGTTTCGACGACACTCTTCATAACATTAAACCATGTCTGTAGACTTAATTTTCGTAAGACGTTTTAAACCACAAAACTTATTAAAATCGAGGAAACTTGACTATTGATTGAATGTCAATTTCACACAAAAATGAATAATTGTAATCAATTATAAAGTAAGTCACGATCTTGCAAAAACTAAATAAAGTTCAAGAGTAATAAAAATAAACCACGAAAGATGAACTACGGACAAAATAGGAAACGTATTACTCTCTCTGAACTGTATTTTGTACGGGTAACTAATAGCCTAAGAGACAGTGAAAAGCTACCTGTACGTATTTGACAAGACCTGGGCTTTTGTACAGTGAGGCCTCTATCCCTACATACAGGCGATGACAAGTCACTAAGCCCAAAGTGGTGGACCCGGCGGGTGCTCAGATAAGACAGTGTATGGTAGGGATAGACGCCTCACTATACAAGAGCACAAGTCTGTTCAAATACATACTGGTAGCTTCTCACTGGCTCTTAGACTATACTAGATTTAAGTTTGCTTTACGCCGATCCCAGATATGTGTGCAAACATGCACCATTTCGCTTACATTTGTTAAAGTAAATCAGAAAAAAAACGAGACGAATGTTGGGAGCAGCGTTAGTATTGGTAAAACACACAAAATTTTCATCTCCATTGAAGGAAGGTGTGTGGACCGATTTTTGTCTTTAGTGTTACGCGATACTCAATACTCTATCGATAGTTTTGGTTCATTGGTATTATGATCTATATATCGGTTCTATGGCCACCTTCACAACAGAATCGATAACATAGTGTTATGTATGAAAACTACATGTCTGCTTTATTCCGAGGTTTATTGTAAACTGACAACCTACCCCATATATACTACATTCCCTCACCCCTAATTTATACAATACAAAAATATATTTTTTTAAATTATAACAACAAAACGAACAAACAAAATGAACAAACAAAAATATGAACTTTCCTCTATATAAAAAATTAACAATTTCTCTTTTTTCCTGTCAACGCCGAAGTCCACGACTTAAGTTTACTTTTGATGGCGAAGAGGGCAATCTCGCGCGGTGGTGCGGCGGCGGTGTCCACTCCGGGTCGGAGCCCGAGGAGTTCGCGTCCTCATTCTCGGCCTCCGTACTGCCATAACCACGGGTCATGGTATCCCCACCTTCTTCACCGCCTTCCGGCGATGATGATGTCGTATTGGAGTCGTTTTTTGATATATTCAGCTCCTCGCCGTAATCTTCGGTAGACTGCCTTTCGTCCGCACGATCCGCGCTTCGTGTTGTCGTGGTTTCGATTTCCGTCTGCCGCACTCGGTCATCAGCATTGGACTGTATTTTTACAAACGTGTAATCGTCGTCCGACTCGTTACTGTTATAATGCTTGTAGGCGGCCTGGAAGGTGTCCTGAATGAAGGCGTCGTCGACACCGCGCCAGTGTGATAACTGATCTACGTGTTTCTTTAGACGCTGAGTTAGTTCGTGAGCGTGTACTAACCACATTCGTGATCCTAAATTTGCACGAGAGTCCCTCTTAGCCACTTATATTTATTACCGTTTTGATAATGCCGTTTCACTATAACTTTATCACCGACGGTAAAATTAATTTTCGTTTCCTTCCGAAATATTTAGATTGTGAGGTCTGCGAACGAGATACATTCTGAGCGAGACTTGCGGCTGACGGAGCTGACGCGACATGCTTAGATACGTCCTTATGTGGACACAACAAGTCGAGCCTCGTACGCACGTTCCGGCCGAGCATCAACTGCGCCGGAGAGACACCGGTCGTACTATGAACGGAGTTCCTATAGCTTAGTAAATACTTATTTACGGTGTTCGAGCGAAGAGACACTATTCGTTTCCGACATTAACGTTTTAATGCCCTTTTAATAAGTTTTACGGTGATTTCCGCTTGACCATTAGATGCCGGGTGGTAAGGTGGAATCGTGACGTGTTTAATGTCGTTCACCTCGCAATGTCTACGGAACCGCGCCGAAGTGAACGGCGTCGCGTTATCGGTAACGATAGTTCGTGGTAACCCAACCGACCTAACATTTCACTGAGCCGCCGTAATACCGGCTCGGTGCCGCACCGTCCGCGAGCGGAGCCCACTCCACCCACTTACAGTGCGCGTCCACCACGGCGAGGGTGCCGCCCGCCACCTAAGCTTATCCAAATGAACGCGTTCCCACGGTCGCCTGGGCCGGGGCGGGCCGCAGCGCACGCGCCCACTGCGCGATCGATGTCCGCATCTATCCCGGGCCACCAGAACCTACGCGCGCCTCCGCCTTAGTCTTTACTACGCCGAAATGTGAGGAGTGTAATTCTCGTAAGATCCTGCTTTGTAAATTGAGCGGAATTACTACTTTGTGTCCTCTCAGAATACGTCCGTCCTCTACATTTAATTGAAATCTACAATTATAATATGGTTTTAATTTAAAAAACGGACCAGCCATTTCTTATAAAATTAACGACAGAATGTAACATCGGATCGTTCTGTGTTTCGACTTTGATTTCTTTAATAGTTATGCTGGATTGACCATTACTCCAAATGAAATGTAAATACGAGTTAATTTCCCCGTCCTCAACGTCGGCGCTCGCCGCGCACGTCCCCGCGCCGCTTCCGTCGGCAGCCGCGCGCGCCTGTGGGTGCGAGCGAGATAGATAATCCGCGACGTTATTTGCACTACGAACGTACTGTACGGTGTAATTGTATGCCGAAAGAAAAGTGCATATCTTTGCAGCCTATTTGCCGTCATCTCGGGGATCCCTTTCTTGTTCCCAAATATTGATAAAAGTGGCTTATGATCGGTTTTGAGAACAAACGGATCTGCCCTGCCATACAAATATTGGTGGAACTTTTAACACCAAAATAATCGCGGTCCTTTTTTGTTGTGAATAAACACGTTCACTTGGTGAGCGCCCGAGAAGCGAACGCTGTCACTCTCGGAGCCGTCCTCCTGCTGCTGCGCCACACGGCGCCCGGCCGGTCGGACGCGCGTGACCGTGAGCACGGTGCATAGACGCGGGTCGTAGTGCGCCAACGCCAGTTCCGAGACCAAGGCGCGTTTTACCGTATCGAAAGCGCTCTGATGCGCCTCCGACCACATCCATTTTGCACCCATTTTTAGCAAATCGTGCAAAGGGCCTAATATTGTAGACATGCGCGGGACGAATGAGCGATAATAATTAACTAAACCGAGAAACGATTTTAATTGCGAAACATTTTTCGGAGGTTCGGCCTCTTTGATAGCCTTGACTTTTCAGGAGAAGTATGTAGTTCATCTTTGTCTATCACGAAGCCCTAAGTATTCGATAGACTTTGGAAAAAACACATTTTCTTTCTGTAAGGTTAACCCCGCTTCTTGTAATCTATTTAATACTTCATTTAATCTTTTCCGATGTGTATCTTTGTTTGGCGCAGATATTAAAATATCGTCTAAAATATACATATTCCATCTATGCCAGCCAGAATTCGTTCCATTGTTTTTTGAAATATCGCAGGCGCCGATGATAACCCAAAAACCAGTCGCGTAAATTGGAAAAGACCGCGGTGCGTGTTGATGCAAGTGAGCGGCTGCGAATCCTCAGTCAGTTCGAGTTGCATATGCGCCATCGATAAGTCGAGTTTGCTAAACTCCTTGCCTCCATGTAGGCGTGCGAATAACTCCTCTATTCGTGGTAGCGGATACCTATCGATGTGCAGCACTTTATTCAGAGTGACCGAGTAATCGCCACACACGCGCACCGTACCGTCCGACTTTAATACCGGTGTGATAGGAGTTGCGTAATCAGAGTAATTTACGCATTTCAAAATACCCGTTTCGATCAATTTATCTAACGCTTTGTCTACTTTCGGTTTTAATGCAAACGGTTTGAAAAATAGGTTAGCATCGGGCTTAAGTTGTAACTGAACTTTAAATCTATTTAATTTACCTAATTTATTTGAGAAACGGCCGGAAATTTATTCATTAATATTTTCGTTACTGTTGTTTCTTCATTACCGGATTATCTCTATATTTCATTTCACTTATACCAAATTAAATTCTGACATAAAATCACGCCCTAGGATAGGCGCGGGGCGTGAACCATTGTCAATACAATATAAAATTTTATTTGTTTCGTGCGCCCTCTGTAGGTAACCGATAGTGAACAACTTCCGCGGGGCGTTATCGGTGATCCGTCGTAACAGCAAACTACCGTTAATTCGACTTAAGGCTTGGTGTTTGAAGCGGTGGCGGTATAGAACGTTCGACATAGCTGACACATCACTACCACTGTCTATCTCGCATTCGATGCTAAACCGGTTCAGTGTTACGACCACAAACAAAAGCGAACCGTTTACACATTTAATATTATAACATTTT
>BGZK01002827.1:0-40747 GCA_005406025.1 Eumeta japonica
AAACCAAAAATTTCAAGAGGTTGATCTTTATGACAGTTTGCTACCTTTCAAAATATTTATATCATTAACCAAATTCTAGGTTTTCTCCTACAACTTTCATATAAACTACTTTATCCCATTTCGGCCGAGATTTAACAATTTTGTATGGTTTTTCCAATTTAACGGTTCGAGCTTGTTTGAGCTATATCACGTGGGAGCGGGCGAACACAATCCCTGGAATATATTGTTTCACCAACGGACGTAAACTAAGTGTAAGCCCCAGGTGGATATAAAGCTTCAAATTCAGATGTCTTCTGTGCATAAAATGGATGATTCTTATATCGTTTATTGCAGCTGGTATCGGTTTTTCTTCGCGCGACGCAATTCTGTTCTTCTTTTTGTCACGTTTAGTGCGATGGCCCAAGTACTTTGAAATAGCTGAATTCAACCAGTTGTTTTCTATTCTGGATTTGCGTATAACTGTCGCCCAATTCGGGCAATATCGCGCTGTTACATCTTTTATACTCAGTCATTTTGAAAAGCGAAACGCGCAAGGGCAAAGAAGTTGATTTCTGAAAGGAAAACACTAAAATTGAAAAAAATCTATTATAAATCAAGATTGGCACACAGTACCGCAAAATAATTGTTAAAAGTGATACCGGTACACTTATGGTTACCTGAAATAGGTTTCAGTTAACAAACACCGGTACGCGAAAAATTGCTTTACTTGTGCGTACCAGAAAAATTGAATATATTATATAATATATATATATATATATATATATATATATATATATATATATATATATATATATATATATATATATATATATATATATGGTTTCCTTTTAACGATGTTTTTGTTCCATTTTACCTTGTAATGCAAGTCTGCTGGGATACCTTTTAATAGTTGGTTCCATCAAAATTGTAAAAAGCTGATTTAAAATTTTATCATGTAAAAGTTAGTTACGGGTGCAATTTGACAAGCGGTCGGTAATTGATCACTTTACTAAACCACTTTTAGAAACTCTGTATTTTCATTACACTAGAGTTGTATTATACAGTACACTTTATAGCATTATTAGTGTTACTAAAAGTGATTACATTTATGTAATAAATTACAACAACAACCAAAATGAACCAAACGATGCTCATGTTGTTTTTGTAGATGTTGTAAAATCGGAACAACAATCAGATATTTTAATATTTTCTACTGATTCTACAAAATCTAATCGTGTAAAACATAAAAATATTTGCAGCGGGCTTTTGCTCTCATTTTGTAAAATACGAGAGGATTTCATAATAACATGTTATAGAAAGTCGTTCTACTTTGTAATACCATTACCATGTAAACGTACCTTAAACAACATATATTTATTTTATTTACTTTATAAGAATTTACATATGTACCGAAAGGTGCACCATCTACAAAAACGACATGAATTTTTGTTGAGTTCATTTTGGTTGTTTTTATAATTTATAGTAAAAAATGTACCCACCTTCAGTAATACAGATAATGCTACCAATATTTACTATAAAATACAGGTCTGGTGTGATGGGAATACATGGGGTTTCTAAAATGGTTTAAAAAGAACAATTATCGACCGCCTGTCATATTTTGCATCCGTATTCTCTCTCTTACTCATTTTTTGATTTTACATGATAAGATTTTGTTAATACACACAGATTTTTTAACATGTCGTAATACTTGTATAACCATATAAACTTTATATTATAAAGCAGTGATATGCACGACATAAATTATTGTTTGGAAAAATTCACACGTATAGCATTAAACACATTTGACACAGCAGGCTACCACATCGACTGCATAAATAGAATAGGTACATTCATATAATAACTATAATGAACAGCGCTGCAGTGCCATCGACTGAGATGTAATTGTATTTTTTTTGCGACAACAATAAGTTAGTAATTTTATTTTAATAAAAAGTGAATAATTGATTGTTTTAAAGAAATATTTTGTGAATAAAGTTTTATGTGAATAGCAAATACGATTTTGTAAAGAAAAAATTAAAAAAAGGTGACTTTGTGCAGGGTAAGAAAATGCAGAGCAGAGCTGCCCTTTCGCTCTTTGTTCAAAGAGTGGTTAACGCTTATCATTCCTCTTGCTCTGCGCATCAATTTTGCTCAGCGCATTTAAAGAGGGGAGCAAAAAGAGAGCAATGCACTACTGTTTTCGGTCTTCTTTTTACGCAATGCGCAAAATGCGCATCGCTCCTCATCTGGTACAAATCAACCAATTTATTGGTGGACCTTATACGTGCTGAAAACCAAAGTGTATGTGTTTTATTTGTTTGGAAATTTAGTAATATAAAGACTTTGTTCTTAACCTTTGTTGTTGTATTCTACGATTTTAACAATTATTTTTGTGTTTATAACTCGAAGAACATACATACATAGATACATGTATTACGTAATGCATACCTATGTATCGTACCGGTATGCATCAGGTTTATGCATGCATGCCATTACATATTTATGGAAAATGTCAGACATACATATATTTTTATACATGTAAGTAGGTATGTATATATGGATTTTAAAATTAATGTAATATATGTATATGCGTACACAACATGCCTACTTTAAACCAAAGCGTGTAATTTGAATTTATACATATGTATGTTAATACATATATATACACGTAAAATGTATGTACCTTATGAAACGATTTTATAATCGCCAATCATTTACAACCTTAAAAGAAGAAAACAATTTTAAAATTGATTTATAAAAATTTACTTTTCGGACAGACATCTTATCTATGCTATTACACAACTGTAAACTTGAAATGTAATGTTCTACAAAAAAATGAAAACAGACATACATATGTACATACATTACACATAATTATAAAGATTTTTTATTTAACATACCAATGTAATGTGCATATGTACTAATAGTTCATACAAACATGTGCCTATAAAACATGTATGTACATTAATCTACATACATATGTAGTTGCACTAATACGTATGCATGAACACGTAGCAATATAAAACAATTTATATGTAGCTTAGTAAAAAATATTAATAAAAACTCTAAAAGCATTTTAATTTTTTAACCGAAACATTCTTAATATTCCACTTTAAATTTTTTAAATACATACAACTTTTTTATGCATGCATGTATTAACTCTTTTAAAATTCTACCGCTGAAAACATAAACAAACCACTGTTAATATCCAAAGGAGTAAGCAAGAGTCAGTCATTCGGTCTCGAAGAGCAGAGCAAAGAGCCAAAATAAAATAAATGCGCATTGCTCCGGAGTTGAAAAGGAGCAAGCAATTGCGCTTTTTAATTCGCTCTTGCGCTATAAGTGAAATTTGTGCGCCATAAAGGAGAGGCGCAAAGAGCAAAGAGTGCGCAATTTCTTACTCTGCATTTGTGCATTTTTGATATTGTTGACGCTTCTAACGTGTGTCAAATGTGTTTAATTGCTTTGTGATGTTACAAATTATCGTTTAAATTAAGTTTAACTTATAGTTTTCTCAAAACGGCGTTTCAGCTTACTACAGACGGACATCGCTCAAATAACTTTTCTATTAATGCTGACTTTAGAATATATGTATATTATACATATACATATATTAGGGTCTGATATTAATGAAAAAAATTACAAACGGAATCACAAACCTATATATACCCTTACACAGTATGTGAAGGGTATAAAAAATAAACAGGAAATTTAACCAAAAAGAAATAACAAACAAAAAAAAAAGAAACTTGAAATGTGATATTGAAGATTACTCTTTATGGGCTCTTCAAATATAACAAGTGTGAACTGAGCGTAAATGCTAGAAATTCTCATCTAACAGTTAGTGCAGAGGCTCTTAATGCTAATAATACAAGTAAAAAAAAATTACTGATAGTCATTACCTTATGGCCCAACCATAGATGCCATATTTGACGATTTATCGTCATTTTGACGATTTTGAGCTGAAAATTGCAATTGACGATTTAAGGTCTGTTTTTGACGATTTTAACAAATCACAATTTTATTCCTCTTTTTTCTTTAAGAACTGTGCATTGAGCTTTACACCTATAATTTCTTATCATTTTAATTTTAAAGTAATAATAAAGTGAACTATTATTATGGTTTTCGTTCAATTGGTATACATACATATTTACAGAAAAAAAAAAAGATAGTGTCTCTACTTCACAAACATAAAATATGTGTACGGACAAATAATGTATTTGTTTTCACAAGATACTTATGCATTTTCTTTAACACATTCTTTGATTTCGATAGAAATGAATTTGACTGCCTGTATATATATATATATATATATATATATATATATATATATATATATATATATATATATATATATATATATATATATATATATTCGTTATCTTTATAATTCCATTTTGTAGAATACACCATATAATGATTATTTTGCAATATTTTAACTCAAATATTTTTTAAGAAAAAAACGACTGTTTTATTCATTTCCGATTTTATAACGATTTTATGCATACCTATTTTGACGATTTCATTTCGCAGAAATTCCGATGATTTCAGCGCCAATTATCTGGCATCTAGGCCTAACCAATTTTTCTGTGGGCAAGTGTCTAGTTTCTCTCTTACCTTAACTGAATCATAATTTGATTAGAATACCATTACTTGAGAAAACTTTTAGCTACGTCGCTACCAATCCTGATACATGCACTCAATTTCTATGTTATGTGGTTTTCTCAGAACGGTATTTAAACTTACTCACAGACTTGGCTCAATTAACTTTTCTATTGATGCTAATGAACACTGAAAATTACAAACTGAATCAATTCAGAATACATTCTTACACCCCAGCTAAGAAATTTCGACATGGAAGCAATAAAAGGTAAGAACAAATGATTCCAGTAGTACAATATGTTAAAAAACAGTATGTGCAAAAAGTAGGATAGTGTAGTTTAAAAGTGCACATTTTTTTGGCAAGTCTGTCCGACTCGAAAAGTTCATGAGAATTTTCATTAAATGTAAGATTTCATGAGACTTGTTTGTAAAGATGTTTTTGAATCATATTTGTATAATAGTGTATACACAATGCCATTTTCAAACAATTCTTTATAAGTCTGCCAGACATCGCTATTGTTTTCAAGTGGATGAATCAAAATGACTGTGTGAGATGCATAGTGTATCACGGCCTTTAAGGGCTATATATATAAAAATGAAATGTAATAAATTTTAGTAAAATTCAAAAGCACTCAAAAACGGTACAAGAAATACCGAGCTGGAATCACTGATTTCTTTTGCAATCTCTAATTATTTGAAATAGGTGTATGTGTAAGCTTGTAGTTTTATCTCACTGTTTCTTACAGGAAAACTACACTTCTTACATAAATGCAATGTTCTGAAAATCAAAAACTACTAAGCCTATATAATCTACTAACACTGTTAGCAAGATTAGCCGCACCATCAGTGGCGCATTTTTAATCGATATAAGACGAAACTTCGGCGGCTAAATATTAGTCGATTTAGCCGTGCCCAGGGTACACTTAATCAGGTAGTCTCTTCCGTACAACATCAAGAAAAATTACATGTATTTTGTTGTTGTACTTTTTCACGACTGTCAAAAATGTAGAAATGGCAAATTGGCTATTTGACAGAAGTTAAACGTGTTTGCTGTAAAGTGTGTTGGTAAAATAAAGATATGTACAAATTAATTTGTAAATAAAATAATAAATGAGTTTGATTAAACAAATGCTGATTTATTATGTTGCAATTTGTATGCGGAATTCTTAATTGCATATTATAATTTTGCGATAACACATCACATTAACAAAAAGAAATTAATAAAAAATGTATGATAGCACATCAGTCTAAAAGGCTGGAGGAATATCGATTTATGGCTACCGCCTGTTACTGGTTAAATGAGCAACAGCTTAATGAATTACAGCATTCGTATCCATTTATTACCAAAAACAAGAATTTTTAACAATACTTCATGAATGTTATCAATATTAAGTGAGCCCTGGATGGAATTTTCTCTGTAATATTTGATGCCTTTTATTTTTGTTAAAAACTGGATAAAAATTTAAATAGATTAATAGACAGTTCTTCAATGAATTCTTTCGGTTTGTATATAAAAATATGTTTCTTAAAGTTTTATTTACGTTTTGCCCACAACCAGCCAAATTAATTCACAAATTGTGCTGCCGCTATAGCCAAACAACCAATATCATCACGCTCATATATTATTTAATTTTTTCGCGTAAATATAGTACATTTTTTACATATATTTCTAGTTTTGTGTTACATGTAAAATAAAACAAACAAAATTCATACAATCAAAGCAGTATTAGTGTAAAGATAAAATTAATCAATATTATTTTGAGTTAAAGACCCTTTAGTTGTTTTTGCCTAGTCTTTCAGCACGTCTATATGTGGCCGACATTTCGCTGATGCTACTCAGCACGTCAGTAGACTCGAAACCTTGTTGAAAATAATGTTCAAACATTTACTTCATATTCTATTATTTCAATTGAAATAATGAGAATTTCAAAAACATTTAAACTTATTTTCAAAGACAAAACAACTTTTTCTGTATTGCTACTTATTTACTTTCTTAGCAACTTTCACTACCATTGGTTGCTACGATTTGTACATTTGAAAGTATCAAAAGTAACATTCTCAAATATCCAATAATTCAAAATGATTTATTCATATTAAGCAATTTTATTTGAAATTTATTATTTTGGGTCACCCTTTAGTTGTTTCTTTTGCCTAGTCTTTCAGCACGTCTATATGCCGCCGACATTTCTGTTGATGCTCAGGCCTGTCAGTAGACTCGAAAACCTTGTTGAAAATAATGTTCAAAAAGTTTCTTCATATTCTAATATTTCAATTGAAATAATGAAATTTCCAAAAACATTTAAGCACATTTTCAAAAACAACTTTTTCTGTATTGTTACTGTATTGAAATAATAGTTTAAGGTGGTACGACTACGAATACCTTTATTATTTTTATTTAAATTCATAGTTACTAACCGAGCCAGTTAAAATCATATATGGTTAGAGAGCTAACAATTTTGCTCTATAAAATTTTCAAGATTTAATATGAATACATATAAATTCAACAAGTCCATGATACATATTCATTACATAACAAAATAAAAATAAATAAAAGCATATTATTTTATTAAGTGAATCAATTTAAATTCTTTACTTAATAGCCAAATATGAGAATATATATATAACAACTTCAAAGCAAAAGTAATATGAACAATAATGCACATGTTGCAGGAAATGCAAAATTCAAATTTTATAGTGTTTTGAGAAACGGGTTAATGGTAAATGTTACATTGGTTTCACTGTGAATCCGAACCATACTGCTGGCGATCGTCTATGTCTCTTGTGCTGAAAGAAAATAAATAAAAATGTTGTATTGGTTCCTTTATTCTGTTTGTGTTGTTTATACTTAACTTAGGGCTTTAATCAATGCTGCTGGCGATCTGAAGCTGTAAAATTATTTTAAATCTGATTATATGTATAAGTTATTGATTATAGGTACTTACTTAGTTTGAGTTCCTTGTTCTGGTCTGATAATCTTCCGTTTGTGTTGATTGATCCATAAACTGGTGGACTGGAACCTTGTTTCACTATACTACCCGTGTGCAAACCTTGCATGTCATCAAACGACGGTATTTCCATATTAGATTTACATTTTCATCCCTTAAAATATACAGATGTATGCAATATTAAATGCTAAAACATACATACATATGTATATGCATATAAATAAAGCAACCAGCATTAAGGGTTACTTACTGTATTACAGTACATCTTTGTGGAACTGCCCAACAAATGGTTCAACATTTGAGGAAGATGTAAGCCTCCTCCAACATTTATAATGCTGGAAGGTAAATGTTTTGGGTAAATTTTCGCTGAGCTTAAAAATCCAACCCGCAATTTCACCCCACTTTATTCTCGTAACTTCAACTTTTGGAACACGAAACATAGTTCCGCCTCCTTTAAATAATTTTAGTTTGCATACAGCACAAATACGCACCATTTTCATATTTATTTATTTTGATATTTATATATTTAACACTTTTATTTGCTCACAATCAATTGAAAAATTTTCACAATTTTTCGCGCGTACAAAAAATGTAAATAAAATAAAAGTGTAAAAAAAAAACAACTTTTGACATTAGGAGAAAAGCAGGTGAGTAACGGTTCAGCTAAAGAGGCTACCTTATTAAGTGTACCCTGGCTGTACCTCGGTGGGGCTGAGAAATCGAAATATTAGTCGGCGGCTATTAGCCTATCGACTTCGACCACTGTGTTCTAGTCGTGGTAAAATAGAGCGCAAAACAAACAAGTACAATATTGCTTGAATTATTTAGTGTTTGTATCAGTAATGGCAAATATGTATGTATATGATGTATTTATTTTGCAATTACTTTGAGACATGCCTGTCTTTAGTATATACGTATGAATTGTGTTAAATAATTACTATTATATTTCCTGATCATAAAGATTGTTTTCAAGAGAGAAAATGTTAACCCGTGCGCCGCTCTTCTCGATGGTTCTTTTATTATCCATTTTCTCTCATCAGCTTTACTTTTTATGATTCATATATTTTCGTAATTTTCGACACTTTTTCAAGTCATTTTTTGTCGTATATAAATGTTATATTTTATATTTTACGATTGTTTCAAGGCTGGATAATATGTTTTGTTGTTTGTTCTGTTATTGTATTTTCAATAAATTGCTTTTAAGCAAAAGTACAAATCAATTTCTAGTCTTTTTTCAACCACGCAACCACTTTTACTCGTAAATATAATCAAGGAAATTTTAGGTGATGTTTGATAAAAGTTTTTGTTTGTTTTTGTTGATAAATTGTTAATTTGTTTAAAGAAAGTACAATAAAAGTATGCAAATTTTGTTTTCAGTTTTTTACAGATTTTATCACTAAAAGTTTTGGCAACACTGCTTGGCTAATGCTCACTCGCTAAATTTTAATGCATGACATATATAGCCGAGATATAGCGAAAAGCGATATCTTAAGAAATTGAACTTTTAGGTGATGACACACGTCCTAACACCAAAATGAACATGTAGGCGTAAACATAGATATCTGAAAAAAAAAATTTTTTTTTGGACATCGGTCCATATATAGCCGAGATATAGCGAAAACCGATTTCTAAGGAAACTGAACTTTTTAGTACAGAAATTAGCCTATGGTAGTAAATATAGACTTTAAGCAAAAAATTTTTTTGGACATCGGTCTATATATAGCTGGGATATAGCGAAACCCGATTTTAAAAAGAAATTGGACTTTTGGTAAACCTGAACACTTTTCGGTACTGAAAAAATACCTGAAATAGACAAGAATAGATGTCTGAAGGCAAAGAAAAATTTTTAGGCATCGGTTCATATATAGCCGATATATAGCAAAAACCGATTTCTCAAGAAATTAAACTTATTGGTTCAGAAATGGACCATAGTAGTAAAATATAGATTATTTTAAGAAAAAAAATTTTTAACATTGGTCCACTTACAGCCGAGATATATAGAAACCGATTTCTCATGAAACTGAACTTTTGGTAAACTTGAACACTTTTGATACCGAAAATACGTTAGTTTGTGAAGGGTATTTAAGATTCGGTCCAGCCGAATATAGCTTTCTGTAATTTGTTTTTCTTAATTTAAATTTTTAAATGTGATATGTGGAGTATGAAAAACTTATTATTTTTATTTTAAGATAAATAAGGGAAATATTATTGTTGACTAAATATCATGATAACATATTGACATAGAAAAACTTATTGATTTCGGCAATTCTAATGAATATTTAATTTTTTCTCAAATGATTACAGGCATTTACTCATATGACTGTATGCGAAAATTAAAAACTCAGTGGCAACTGAATTCTGATTCTTATTTTTATTTAAAATTTTAATTTTGACAGAACTTTCTTTCTCCTTAGATAAAATGTTTTTTACCAAAAAAATCTTCATCCGTACATGGGAACATACATGTATTTCATAATTATGAACTAAAAAAATTATACAAAACAGTATTCAATATATTTTCATGTTTTATTTATGTAATTCATTTAAATATTCAAAAATATTATTCGCTATAAAGCCAATTTTATTTTAAGTTTATTATTTCAGGTTAAAAGATCTGAGAAAATGGAATAAAACAACTAAAAAAGACTTTTGACCTGAAATAATAAATGTAATTCATTTATATAATATAAGCCTGTTATCAGGCAAATTGATTATCACAACATTTCTCCTATTATACTCCCAATGCACACACTTTAAATCATATCGCTTTGTGGGGATCACTGCTATAAACAGATTTTTTAAATTTTTTCAACTGATATACATATGTATATACAAATACCTAATACATTTGTGTTTATACATATATCTATTATCACATATAAATATATATTTATATCGTATTATTATATATATATATATATATATATATATATATATATATATATATATATATATATATATATATATGTATATATATTATATATAAAATTAATATATACACAAAAAGCACTGGCTGCAACGGCCATCATTTTTAATTATTAAAATGTTAATTCAGTTAAAACTGTTTTGATATATATCAGTTAACAGTAGGGATTGGGAATTCAAGACTTTTTCATTTCCGGGATTTCCGGGAAAGTTCCTTTTCATTAAAAATTAGTTTTTATTTATGGATAAATTATGTATGTATATGTAATCAATTTGTACATTGAAAGCAAAAAGCAAAGAAAAATATTAATTCAACAATTTGAGATCGTATTATGTTAGAAATAAACATCATCTATTAAACAATTGTCATTTATACAAACGAAGAGTTTTAGTACTACTAAGGCATTTAGTAATTTGTTTGACATTTAGTTTTGAATTTTTGTTGCAAGGTTCCCAGTAACGCAGAAAATACGTTCACTAATCTCTGAAGTTGGCTTTATTGTTAACAGAGTGATGTACAAGTTATCTATGTATGCGGTGAAGTGATTTTATAAGACATGATCGCATATAGGGATATAGCCAAATATATGTTTGCGGGTCTGCAAAGAATCTTCAGGTGCTGTTGCCACCAACAGATTCCTGGGAGGATGGTAACTTGTCGGCTTCGAGCCACTTGTTCGGAATGCCAGGCCTGTGGAAGGCTCGAGAGTAGAAAGGAAGCTAACCTAAAGCTCCAAAACAATGTGTCTGTGTATATTTCAATACAATATATGAAGTAATTTGCAAGTATGCCACGCATGGTGGTGTGAAATCGTTTATCCACACTATGTGGATTTGGTCCACCTGTCAGGTTAGGCCCTAGAGGCAGGTACTGATGCAAATCAAGTTCACATCTTTGTTGTTATTTATTGCATCATTGGTTTTTCGCAATATGAGCCAATTCTGTATTTTGTCGTTCTTACTGTTGTTGTTATTCTTATTACTATTGTCGTTTTGATTTATTGTAGTTTATTAGATTCATTAGTGACATGTTCGATCGTTCGCATTAGTACATTTATCATAAAATCAAAATTTGAAATTTGTTTTTGTGTTAAATGTGTTTATGTGAGCGATCTAGAATGATTTGAAATAGAGGAATTGACATTATTTGAACTAATAAAATATAAAAATAGAACTATGTGCGGAAATCCATAATGTATAATAAAAATATCCCGAAAAATTTAAATTGAAATAAAATTATTTATATATTTATGCATGGAAGAAATTAGCGACATTATCAGCCAGAAGAGCCAGAACAAAAAATAAAATATAAAATCTGAGCCAAACAAATGTTTGTTAGTAAAGCCATAATTTATTATTTAATTTATATATACAAAATTGAATGTGTTCCTTATAGGAGACCAACCCTCTCGGCTGATCTTCCTGAAATCTTTACGCCAATTAGGCTGAACTTTGAGATATATTACACTGTACAGCAGTGAAAATGAGTTGGGAATAAAACCTTGTAGACTATACGTACGGTGCGCTAAGCTTTCAGTTTTTCTCTATTACGTAAGGATTTTTATGGCGTTGGTAATTTTGCCCCCTAACTTATAGAGTTGCGTCCATATATTTCACCGTAACTCGGAAGACCCTACTCCGATTTTAGCAGATAGCACACCAAAGGATGCGCTATAAAATTTTGTTTCAAATATTGGTATACAATTTTTTCTTTTTTGGTTTTAAAGTTATTCAGAAATTATTGGCAAAAAAAATTTTTTTTCATGCAACATTGGGGGTTTTTTGTCTTTAAAATTCAATAAAAATGGGCGGTATTTTAACTTCTTCGCCTTTACCTGATTTCAGCATACCTTAGAAATAAAATAAGCTAAAAATTATGAAAATCCATAAGCAAATATTGATTTTATTCACAATTTAAGGCAGGTACCTATATTGTAAAAATATGTATGTATGCATTTGGTCATATCACCGCAATACTATTCCAGGCAGGTAGCAGAACTAAAAGTGATAAATAATATGGATTACAAAATATAGTAATTTGATTTTAGCGGACCCTTTTTTGAACATTTATTGTGAAAGTAGCGGTCAGTGAAAGATTTTTGACGAAAAACAATATATTGTGTACTCTTAAATGTGCATTACTTACCCTAGCCAATAGGGCAAGGTTTTGGGCGTCATTTTTGATGGCAGACTAACCTGGAAAGAGAACATCCGGGCTAGGACCGCTAAGGCGATATCGGCCATATATGTGCGCAAGCGGCCATAGATAGGACATGGGGCCTTCGGACTAAATGGCGTACTCTGGCTCTGCGAGATGGTTGTAAAACCAATTCTTTCTATGGGGTTACAGTTTGGTGGCAGGCGCTGGACCCCGTATCCAACAGATTACTGTTTGAGAAGGTCGCTCGTACAGTAGCGATACTGACTACAGGTGCAATGAGAACATCGTCGACTAAGGCACTATTCGCAATATTGAACTGACTACCGGTGGACCCACAGCAAGGCAATTAGCGACAATGACAGCATTAAGGTGAGCGCGACGGGCATATCGAACCCAAGACCATGGAGTCACGCGAGCATACTAAAGAGTGTGGCGGTAAGGGATGTAATCCCCTGACCTGATCGATTATTGCATCCCTAAACCATTTCTTACTAGGGAGATTCGACACGCAGATCGGGGACGGAACTCTATGGACTCCTGCATCCATACGTATATATACGGATGGATCTAGGAGGAGAAAGGTTTGGGGCGTATACATTGAGAATCTCAATGTCAGGTTGTGCTTCAGACTACTGGACGGTTGTAGCGCCTTACGGGCAAAAATATTTGCTATCAGAAGAGCTGCAAAGTGGTTGTTCCACAGAATATTTGATTTCGATAAACTGATCATAACAGATACCCAAGCTGCCATTAAATCCTTGACTGGGATGTACACCACATCTAGTCTTGTTCAGGAATACCGGCCATATCTAAATGAGATGGCGAGACATACGAACGTTACCCTTAAGTGGGTGCGGGGACATGGATCCGACAGCGGCAATAACACCAGTGACAAACTGGCAGGAAGGGGGACAACCCTTTCGGAGGAGGACATAACGTCCACCTTCGGACTGCCCCTCTCTGCATGCTAGAGGCGTATTAGGCTTTCCTTTCTGGAACGGGGACATCAGAGATGGTCACTGGAGCCCACGTGTCTTATCACGAGGTGCTTGTGGCCTCGTCTAGATTTGGGAAGGACAAGGATGTTACTGGGACTTTCTAGAACTCATCATAGGATAGCTGTGTCTGTTATCACAGGACACTGCACTTTCGGACACCACGCAAAACGTCTACGTTCACTTGTCTCATTTGTAAGGGGCAGCGGGTGGCTGGAGCCAGCCCAACTTTATGCGCAGCTGTACTGAGCCGTTTTCATCCCACCCATCTTATCCCTATCTTTCTTCTCTCTTTTTCGGCTCTTCCTCTTCTCCTACCTCTTCTTCTTTTTCGGGTTGTCACAAAGAGACCGAATTTGATAGGACCCACGTGAGCTGTGACTCTTTCTTTCCTTTTTCAGCAGCGGCCCGCCTACCTAACCTACTCATAAATGCACACGTTTATACATAGCAAGTATACTAAATTTTGTTGATAAACATTTCTTTTCTACTCATATTGCTCATTCATACTGTCAGCGGCAGTTTCCCGCCGTATCGACCAACAAAAATCTGCAAGCATTCCTTCAGTGGATTTTCCATTGTATCGCCAAACAATATTTTATAACGACCTTTAGTGTGCTATTTGCTAAAATCGGAGTAGGGTTTTCAAAGTTACGGTGAAATATATGGACGCAACTCTATAATTTAGGGGGCAAAATTAGCCACGCCTATAAAAAAATTCTTACGTGATAGAGAAAAACTGAATGCAGATATGGGCTTAGCACACCAAAATACATATAGTCCACATGGTTTTATTTCCAAATCACATAAAGTTTTATTTTGCAGAACAGTGTTATAGGCTACTTTGTTTTTCAACCACGCCCATTTCGGCGCTCACTTTTGAAATTTTGTATGTGCCCCACGTAGTTGTTAAGAAAATTTATAACAAAAAATCGCATCACATTTAAAGTATGTTGTTTTATTGTCCAGCAAAGCGGGCTGTGTTATTCTAGTAATGTACAAAACTCATTTCTTTATCAAATATTAAATAGCCTTTTACCAATGCCTGTAATAATAACATTTATTAGAACCTCTTGTATTCTCTACTAAAGAACTGTACAAAACGTATTGAAAGTTCTTTATTCTAAAGCACACTAATACCAAGCTGTGTATTTAGTGTAAACATTAGCAAACAAACAAGCATAACAAAATATTACCTCACTAAAAAAGTACCATTCGCTAACTTCCTCTCTTAAATTTTGTTAGTGCTTGAATGTTCAAATGAAATAGAACATCAAAACAAAACAGCTAATAAAATAAAAACGGTATAATACACACCAACAGCCCTGAGTACATTAGAACAAAGGCAAAAAGCGTAAAAATGTAAACAGAGTGTTATTAAATAATATCATTTAGGAGGGATAGAGGCGAGTTCGTCAAACATGTTTTGAATGTTCCAAAATAGTTTTAATGTTCCACTTCATTTCTCTTCTACTTCAGCCTTGTTCTATTTCATTGGTGTCAAAACTGAAATTTCCATACGTAAAGTGGGTGAAACACAATCATAAACATTTTTATGCTCTTCCATTTAGTCGGTAATGAGCCAGCAACAACTAAAGATGCGCACGGCCGTATAAATTTTGCCATTGCTTTTCTATTTTTTCTCTTTTGTGAATACAGTGAACCACTTTGAGCTAAAATTTATTGAAATTTTAGAGAATACACTATATGACTTTTAAACAATATTTTATTATTCAAAATGCGTTTGATAATGCGAAATGCCTCTTAAACTATAAAACATTTAAAAATAAGAGTGAGCAGCAAATACAATTTTTGTTTTGCAAATACAAAAATACAATTAAAATTTTAGACATCACTGATTTACAAAGATGGTGCACCCCATACAAAGTGAAGCCATTAGTAATTTTTGAGGGATTTTCACCAAATCCCTCAAGACAATTAAAATAAATGAAGAGCAGAATATAATAAAAAGAGAACAGTTTCTGAGCAATGGCAGAGTATATATATGTGTGTACTCCCAGCAAACACAAGACATGTTTAAAACCAGCAGTGATTTTCATTTCTGTTGTTTATTGTTCTGTTTGTGCTTCTAAAAACACAAGTGTCAATTCAAGTAAAATAAAAAAACGATTCATAAACAATTGAAGCACACTCGGAAGCATACGCAAATAAATTTTTTTGCTTGATTATCTGTTGATTTTGATTAGTGTTAAAAGCAATCTCTCTGATTTTGCAAGTCGCCAACAGCTACAGCCGAAAAAGCGAATATCAAAAATTTTTTTTAGCTATTATTAAAAGAACTGCAATAAAGTGTTTTGGTTTTACTTCATGTCTTTGTATAGAATTTATGATTTATTTACAAGTGTATTTGGTCATTTAGTGTCTGTAGATGTATGAATAAACATGCATATGTAGTTCTACTATGGCGAATAAAAATAAGGTTTGGAATTATTTCGAAAACATTGAAAGCGAAGGCTTAGCAATGTGTAAAATATGTCAAAGCAAGCTTAAGAGTAATCGAGTGTCAAATGTAAAAACCCATTTAATTAAATTGCACGAAATTAGTTTTAATGCCTCAGGTTTGGCGAATTTTTCTAATATTGTGAAAGCAATTCGAAAAATTAAAATTGAAGTAAAAAACCATTTTTGGGATCATAAATCGGTTTGGTGGCAGAAGACTGCATTTCGTTTAATACATTAAATTCACAAAATATGCAAAATATCGTTAATCCAATTTGTAATGCCGATGGGGGGAAAATTATATTAAATGCTTCAACCTGTAAAAAAAATCTTAAAGATGATGGCGGATAATATAAAATTGAAAATCACTAGTGTACTGAAGAACAAATTGATGTCGTTAAAAATAGACTGTGTTGCACGGCTGTCAAGAAATATTTTTGGTATAATTGCGAAATTTACTCGTTCGGCTAAAATAAAATCAATTATCTTGGGAATGGTAGAATTGAAAGGAGTTGGTTCAAGCACATCTAAAAGCCTTGCCATTGAAGTGGTCAATGTGCTAAAGCGCTATAGTATTAATCTAAACCAAATAGTTTCAATTACATCAGATAACGGTGCAAATATGCTAAAAGCGACGAATATTTTGTCATTTGTTTGCGAAAAAAAAGTACCAAAGAGACCACAAATGATGAATATCTAGAAAAACTTTCTCTTGTACGAAAAGTTCTAAGCTTAATTATAGGAAATATACACGTCTTCCGCAGTGTTGCACATACCACCCAGCTGGTTGCCTTTTGATATTATAAAAATCTCCGGTTATATAAATATCTAATATTGTTCGCAACCTTAAGAAATACATACATAGGAAATTTTGTATGAATATCTAGCATAAGGAGTTCAAAGGAAGTCAGTTGCACGTCCAACGTGTATCAAAAATTGAAAACCTTCAACTTCTCTTCAAGAAATTGATGTGGTAACATTTAGGAATTGTGTGCAATAAGTAATGTATGCTTTGGGGTACCACCAACTCAGGTAAATATTAATTTATTATTATATATATGTAGACATGTAAATGTTTTAGAAGGCATCTTTATATAAATAACATAACTGCATGGCTGTTCCATTTAGTATAATTATAAACATAAATTTTTATGCCATTTATGCGGGAAAAATGTATAAAGGTATCAGATATTTGTGAATGTATACATTCACTGATTGAAGAACAAAACATGTTCACTTACCCTAAAATAACAATGCTCTGTTTGTGGTTGTATTTGTTTTATTCACTTCATAACTGCTTAAATTTGCCTGCTTTTTTAAAAAGCAAATATACAAAAAGTATGCACATGAATGCTTTTCATTGTTTAAAAATTTTTCATCACCGCTCCTATTTTCTGTCTACTCAGCGGAAAATTGTTGATCGGCTTCGCTAACTGCTGGCACCATCTATAATTGTTTGCGCCATTTATTTCCAACTGAGCATTTTGCACACCATTTACCCAAGTTTTTTGTGCAAATAAGCAAAAATTAAACAAAGTGTATACATACATTTTGTTGTTGTGTAAAAACATGAAGAACATTTTGCTCACATTTGCACTACCCATCGTGAGGTTGTGCTTCATAAAAAGAAACAAACATTGTGTTTGTTAAGAGAAGGTTGAATACAGCAAACTAAAGAAAAAAAGAGAGTGTATTCATCTATCTATTATTTCTACTTTTTCTAAAGCTTAGTCAGTAGATCTCGTTATTTCTATTTGATTGACTTAGCAGGACATGCGTGTAAATTTTGTTTAAAGTATGTAAAATTTCTTACCCGAATTGTATCAACGCAATGAATTTGCCTTGAAAATGTCCACGCAAGTCCACTGCTCTTCAACATCGCACCATACCTCTATCCACATATCCCCAGCAGTTGGTTTATGTTTTAAACTTTTCTGCTTTCATTGTTTTCATCTTCAGATGAGACAACTCGACGACTTTTTTTAGTAAATCTGTGCCTTTTAGGTTTTTAGGTGGTGAAGGTTCAAAGTCCCTCATCGAGTTTTCTGAGCTCACAGCTTTATTTTTTAAATTCGATTTTTTCATTTTCGTATTTATTTGATTTAGAAGCCTTTTATTATTGCCACATCAGCATTATAACCATCGTTTGCGCCATCTAGTTTCGTGGTATTGAAGTTGTTTTGAATTTTTCGAGTTCGGTTCAATTGTTTTTGTGGGAATCCGCACCTGTTTTATTATTATCATCATTTTGGTGTTGAGTATTTGTCATAAAATCTGTTGATATCTTTGCTTTTATTTGCAGGACTTTTGACACGCGTTGTTCTATTTTTAGATTTGTATTTGTTGCATCGATACCAAGAAATATTTCTTTGTAGTTTGTGCTTTGCATCAAAAACGCAGTAGATATGTGAGCTTGTGGTGAGTTGCTACGCGACCGTAGCCTTTGCATGATTGATCCACTGGTTGGTGGCTGTTCTGAACATTTTTTATTCTTTGCACTGTATACAACGACTTTTGGTTTGACAGTAGATCCCGTTTCAATGCTAGGTATTTTGTTTAGTCTCTTGCCTTTAGCTTCATCATTGTTTTTAGGTTTTGATAATTTTAAACCAGCTAACAGAAGTTTATTTTGGGCAACTTTTTTATTTTCCTTTTGTGAATTTTCCTGATCCTTTAGGCTGTCATTTATTTCTATTTTATTTGAATTTTCTCCATATATATCGTTTTCGAATTTGCAGTATTTCTGTTTTACTGAATCTAAACATGCTTTATTTGTGTTCGAAGTGGAAGAGTTCGTTGAGGTGTCATCGACGTTTGAAGTTAGGCATTTTTTGATTTTGGCTAAATTTATATGTGTATGTGAAAGAAGTGGGATGTGTTTCTACATTATTTTTCTTCAATTTGTTTTGTTGTTTTTATCTTTGATAGTAGCCTCATTCCTGTTCTTTTCTCCATTACCAATTTTGTTTTAGTATCAATAATTTTTTTCTTTTTTGCAGTCTGTTTTATTTTGACATTACAGTTTTCTATTGTCTTTTATATCTTGGGACAAGATACCAGTTTTGTGAAAGATTCTTGGTTTTGAGCAGATTTTTTGAGTTCAATGTATCTGTTTTTGCTGCATGTTTGATGAGTTTTGTAGTATTTTTTATTAGAAACAGATAAATGTTTACTTTGTATCCATGTTAATGTCTGAATTAGATTCTTTTTTTATGCTTTTACCTTTTCCTTCAACCTCGTTTTTCATTTTAATCTTCAACAAATCAGACTGGCTATCTTTAATGGTAACGGTAGCATATTCACGATTAAACGACACTGTAATCCCATGCCCGCAAAAAGAACTATAAATATGAATATCATATCTCGCTTGCAGCGGGCTTCTTTATCTTCAATTTGTTTTAAAAGTCTTTTCACCAGTGCTATGGATTTTGTTTTCGAAAGGAATTTTCTGATAATAAGTTTTGATTAATTTTAATTTGTGTGCTCTTAAACCATGTGACCATTGATTGAAAATACTTGATTTCAGTTCCTTTCTTCAAGTACACTGGTTCGGTAAAAGTTTCAATGTTTTTTGCATCAAAATTGTATTGTTTATTAAACGATTGTAAAGAATGTGCGACCGAAACGGCACACAATAAACTGGCTTTGTAAGAGAATTTGGCGTTCCTTTATATCTCGATTAAATTTCGTTTAAAGTAATATCGATCTCTTTGTTGTTGTCTTTTAATTTATTCTCTTTGATATCGTGACGGTAAGTTTACATGAATCTCAAGATTGCCGGGATATGTGAAGTATTACTTGAAGCGCCAGTGTTTATGACACATTCTGCTGAATCTGTAAATATAAAACAAAATAATTATTGCGATTTTGACTGGATGCTTTTCCTTCGAAAATTATTGTTTTCTTTGAAGTGTACAACGTAATTCATTTCATTATTTCACTATTAATATCCGACCCTATAAAATATATATATTCTTGATCAGCGTTACATATATTTGAGCGAGTTTCTGAGAAAAACTTTTGACTTTAGAAACTTCGTTCTTTCACTAATATGTTGCATATTGTCCACGAGGAATGCTATTTAAATTCAGCAAAATCGGTTCACGAATAGCTGAGATATCCAAACATCCGAATCGTCATTAGTGACGAAAAATTTTTTGGACATCGGTCCCCATATAGCCGAGATATAGCGAAACCGATTACTGAAGGAATCGGGAGGTTTTATGAACTAAAACGCCTTCTGTGTTAAGAAAACACATATTGTAGTGAATCACCGCCGCTTCTAAGTAAAAAAAATTTTTGGACATCGGTCCATATATAGCCGAAATATAGCGAAAACCGATATCTCAAGAAATTGGACTTTTTGGTAAACACTGGAACACTTTCCTACACAAACAATGGTACATGTAGTCGTAACATCGTTCCGTATATAGCCGAGATATAGCGAAAACCGATATTCAAGATATTGAACTTTTAGGTGAATTGACACACGTTCTAACACCAAAATGAACATGTATGTAAAACATAGATATCTGAAAACAAAAATTTTGGACATCGGTCCATATATAGCCGAGATATAGCGAAACCGGTTTCCAAAGAAAATTAACTTTTAATACAGAAATGGGCCTATGGTAAAATATAGGCTTTTAAGCAAAAAATTTTTTTGGACATCGGTCTATATAAGCTGGGATATAGCAACCCGATTTTAAAAGAAATTGACTTTTGTAAACCTGAACACTTTTCGGTACCGAAAATACCTGAAATAGACAAGAATAGATGTTGAAGGCAAAGAAAAAAATTTTGGACATCGGTTCATATATATAGCCGATATATAACAAAACCAATTTCTCAAGAAATTAAACTTATTTTGTTCCAAAATGGACTTATAAATAAAGCTAAATATAGATTATTTTAAGAAAAAAATTTTTAACATTGGTCCATTTTTAGCCGAGATATAAGCAAGGAAAAACCGATTTCTCAAGAAACTGGACTTTAGTAAACTTTGAACACTTTTTGCACCGAAGAAACGTTAGTTTCCTTTAGAAGGTTATTTAAGATTCGGTCTAAACCGAATATAGATTTCTACTGTTTTTCTTTTGCACAGTTTTGTACATACAAAAGCATTAACGTAAATTGTTCTGCCATCTTTGGATTTTCAAGAGAGGCTGAAGCTGTGACCCATAGTTGTACAGTAAAACCATATTGGCTTTATGCGATTTATATATTAAAGTTTGCAGTCTAGGCTGAGTGTAGAGTTTCTTCCTATCAACCAATGGAGCTGAGCTAGTTTAAGCTTCATCTGTGTCAGTTTTGCTTCAATGTGGAACTTCCAAGTAAGCCGTTGATCTAGATGAATACCAAGATATTTAACGCGTGAGTGTTGAGGAACAACTTGATTATTTATACGAATTGGTGGGCATGTTTCCCTACGTAGTGTAAATGTCACGTGAACACATTTCTGTTCATTTACTTTTATTCTCCAGAGCTTTAACCATTGTTCAAACTGAACAATATATTCCTGGAGATGTCGGGTCGCTTCTTGAGGTATTTTGTGTGTACTTAGGCAAGCTGTATCATCGGCAAATGTAGATGTGTGAATATTGCTACCAACAGGCATATCAGACGTGTATATCAAATATAAAAGTGGCCCCAGTATGCTACCCTGTGGCACACCGGAAGCAATATATTCGGGTAAACTAACAAACTCACCTTCCTTCACAACAAACTTTCGGGAGGTTATATAATTTTCCAAAAGCTTGACTATGTTCGTAGGCAAATGAAGTTTTAACTTCAAAATCAGACCTTCGTGCCACACTTTATCAAAAGCTTGAGATACATCAATAAATAGTGCTGAACAATAACTTTTTTTGCTCGAAGGCGCTTCTTATGACTTGAACCAATCTATGCGTTTGTTCAATAGTACCATGTTGTCGTCTAAAGCCAAATTGATGGTCTGGAATACAATTACGTTCAGCTAGTATTGGAGACAATTTTGTCACAAGTAGTTTTTCGAAGAGCTTTGACATTGTTGGTAATAAGCTTATAGGCCTATATGACTCAGCTTTAGTCAGATCTTTACCCGGCTTTGGTATCATCTTGACCACTGCAACCTTCCAGTTATTAGGAAAATATTCCAACCTCAACATAGCATTGAAAATGAAAAGCAAAATTCTTACTGCTACTCGAGGCAACTCGATCAGCATCTTGTTACTAATCCCATCAATACCCGGAGCCTTCTTAGGATTAAGATTTGCAATTACATTTTGTACCTCACGAAACTCAAAAGTCACTGGATGAGGAGGTGATGAAACAGTACTAGGCAAATCGACAACGTCCGCACATGCGTTTGGGGTGAAAACAGTTTTTAAGTGGTCAGCAAACAGGTTACCTTTTTCACAATCGCTTCGTGCCCAATCTCCACTTGAATTGCGTAGGGCGGCTTGAACTCAACCGGCCTTTTAAGGTTTCTAGCCGCTCGCCATAAAGAATAGTTGGTTTCCGATGTTGCATCAAGATTTTCCAGATATTCTTTAAACGATGCAGTTTTTTCAGATGCTAGCAAATTTCTTAATTGTGTTGTACATTCTCTAAGTCTGGCTTTATGCTGGGAGATCTGTGTTGCTGCCACTCCTTCTTTTCTCTTTTCACTTACGAGGCGTTGAATATCTGCAGAGAATATGCGATTAAAACTAGGCTGCTGATAGGTGGTACTGGCATGATGAACAGCCTCGTTCATCATTTTGCTGATGTTCTCAATGCCCAGTTCAATGTCACCAGGTGTTCTTAGTCGGATGCTTTCCGAGCAATGGCTACAAGGTACTTTTAAATCTCAGCCAATTAGTACGGCTTATTACATTCATATTTGGAAAGGTAGCTCGTATCTTTGTGGGATACGAATGGATACAATAGTAGGAGAGTGATCGGAAGACAAATCTAGTGATGCCTCCACATCCACTAATTCTCTGGAGATGTTCTTGTGACACCAAAATCTATAACATCTGGAATTTTTGTCGTCAGACGGCCAATATGTAGGTTCCCAATTTGAGATGACGTCTAAGCCCATTTTTGTAATTGTGTTGACCACAATTTCTATGCTAATTTTCGTTGCTTGGAGATACTCTTCACTGATATTATCTACAAAATAATGTTTAATTCTTGACTTTATTAAAATGACTGCCACCACATGCCCTACCCTCGGATCCTTTGAATCGTATAGAGTATAGCCTTTATTTTAAAAATACTTATTGTAGTCAAATGAGTTTCGGAGACCAGCATTACATCAATACCTTTTCCGTTAGGAAGTGCTGAGCTCATTTTATGTTGGCGAATGCCGTTAGCGTTCCAGAAACATTTTTATGGTGTTCATGGTTTATTGACAATAGCTTAGAGCAATGTACTTGCATACGCAGCATTTAGTATCTTTTTAATTTAGTATCGTTTGGTTCCAATTCCACACGCAACATTGGCTGGGGAATTTTTTCACTATTTTCAAATTAATTACATTTTTTATTTTAAAACCTAGGTCACTCAAAGCTCCACACATGAGTCTATGCCTTTCAGAACAATTTGCATACCCTTGGCACTTTTCAACTGATAGGTATAATAATCCTTTTTATCTTTATCCAGTTCTGCGGTTATCTTCCTGTAGTCTGTTTCGGTATTAACTTGAATCTTAGTCTCATCTATATTACCGCGTTTTATAGGTATTACATAAAAGTGCCTTCACCAATGGCTGAAATTAATTTTTAACTAGGGCATTCGGAATTTTTCCCCTTAAATATATTGAGGTTGTTTGGAAGATTTTGTAGTAACAGTGACTTCATCATTCTTGTCTTTCAATAACGAGAAACGATTATGGAGTTTATGGAGTCGGCATCCTTATCTCTAGAAATTTTGGCACCGATGATACTTTTGACGATTTAGGGCTCCGCCCTCGCTTTACTACTGTAATGTATCTGTCCATTCCGACTTGTACCCTGGCTTTCTGAACGTTGTTAATAACAGTCTCAACTTGGTTGAGCGAACTATATGAACCTGAGGCAGAAGATGCTCCCGACGTAATTAAATTTTTTTTTGAAGTAACGGTATTCTCAATAAGTCACCAGTTGACAGAGTAAGAGAAACTGAGCGTGCACGAGGAATTGGTTTGGCCGTAAGGTAGTTACTATCAATAGTTTTTTTATTTGTATTGTTGGCATTGAGCCTCTGCACTCACTGTAAGATAAGCATTTCTGCCATTTACACTCACTTCACAGTTAGTTGCATTTGAAGAGCTCATAAAGAGCAATGTTCAATATCACTGATCAAGTTTTTTTTGTTGTTGTTTTTTTTTTGTGTTTCTTTTTAATCAGTTATTTTATTATTTATTTTTAACTGTTTATTTATTGTTTTTGTTCAAAATAAAGTGTCAATAGCACTAAAGAGTTTCAATATATACATAAATTAATTTTCACTTATTACAGCGTTTTGGTAAAACACAAAAGCAAAAAAAAAATTTTTTCTTCAACTTCTCACAGATAATTCAGCCGCACTAAAATGACACGTCCGAACTGTATGAAGTACGATTGAGAGTAATTTAAATTAATAAAATAATAAAAAAAATGATAAACACAACTTTAAAACACGAATAAAAATTTTTGTGAGCAAGAATAATAAATATAATTATGTTCTGATTCATACAATTATCCAGTAGCCTGTGAATATGAATCCCGCATTATATCGACGAAATTATACTGAAATAAGGCATATATTTCCTTCTTGACGTCATCTTAATAGAAATCGATATAAAATTGAGTGCAGCCTGCGTCACAGCTATCAATTTTGTGCAAATTTTGACAAGCAATATGTGTAATCTTGAAAGCAAAACTTGGCCGCGTAACTGCAGTGTTAGAAAAACAGCTTGGTTTCGAAACCATTCATTGCTAATGATTTTCGTACGGAATACGAAGCACCTGTTCCCCAGCTGCTCAGCTTATTTAGATATTGTTCGAACGTGCGCATAATAACATTTAAGACAACAACAAAGTTTTGGAATTTGTTTCTGAGAAAGTAACAGTTACTTTTCTTGTCTTTAAATGTTAGCCACTGTTATACCTTGTATTATTTGTACTTGTTAATATAAATGGTAGTGAGTATGGAATATTTTATAAACGAAATGTCAATGAAGAAAAATAAATATTATTAGGGACATTATTACGACTTTCCGATAGTCCAAAGTAGATTTTGTCGGGCGTAGATTTTATTGAAATTTCATTATTTCGATACTAAAAATGAACGTGATTATTGAAGAAACAAGTTTTAGCAATTAAACTTCTAAATTTGGAGATCCCATGAGATTTCCATGACAAAATTTTACTGTTACTTATCAATATGGAGCTTAGAGTTTTAACAAGAAAACTAAGTAAGTGTGGGGTCAAACTGGATTTACTACTAACGTACGTCAATGAGATACAATAGCACTGTTCTGCAAAATAAAACTTTTTGTGTGAGTTGGGAACAAAACCATATAGACTATATGTATTTTGGCACGCTGAGAACAAATCTGCTTCAGTTTTTCTCTATCACGTAAATATTTTTTATGGGAGTGGCTAATTTTGCCCCTAAGTTATAGAGTTGCGTCCATATATTTCACCGTAACTCGGAAGACCCTTCTCCGATTTTAGCAAATAGCACACCAAAAGATGCGCTATAAAATTTTGTTTCAAATATTGGTATACATTTTTCTATCTTTTTCAGTTTTAAAGTTATTCAGAAATTATTGGCAAAAAATTTTTTTATGCAAAATTGGTCTTTTCTTTGTCTTTAATATTCAATAAAAAATAAAATGGGCAGTATTTTAACTTTTTCACCTTTTCCTAATTTCAACATATCTAAGAAATAAAATAAGCTATAAATCATGAAAATTCATAAGCAAATGTTCATTTTATTCACAATTTAAAGCAGGTACCTCATATTGTAAAAATATGTATGTATGCATTTGGTCATACCATTGCAACACTATTGCAGGCAGGTAACAGAACTAAAAGAAAGTGGTGGATAATATGGATTTTAGGATTACAAAATATGATATAGTGAACATTTGTTGTTATTTTTGCAGTAAAATTTTTAGTGTATACGATGCTGTTTTCGTCCAACAACTGTCATACCGAAATTGTTTTGAAATCAACAAGTAAACTGCTCTTCTCTACGAAATTAAAAAAATGTTTTTATAATTTGTGCTTTAATATTAAAATAAAGTTGAATAAGAAGAATAAAAAATATTTTTATCTAGTGAAAAGCCTAGGTTTAAAAGTGTTCAGTCATTATTTTATATATTTATTTTTGGTGAGTATTGTTGTTGGAAATTATTCTACTTAGGTAATCGTTAGTAATCGTTTTGTGTAAATTTTTTTGTAGGGTGTAATATGTCAAAGCTTTGCAAAAATCCTGCAAATTCATTCTTCTATGTATGTGGTGACCTTACCATAAAATCGCTACGGCGTACAATAACTACCCATTAAAAATGTCTATCAGTTATACTTTGGTCATAGTATCGATGAAAGAAAAAATATTGGCTGCCTAAAATATGTTGAAACAGATGTGCAAATATTTTAATGGGTTGGCTTAAAGGAAGTCGTAGGACAATGCCTTTTACGACACCAATGATTTGGAGTGAGCCACAAAATCATCAAAATGATTGTTACTTTTGTATGACAACAACACGTGGGTTTAATAAAAAGAACAAAATCATATATCCAACTATTTCATCTGCCCTCCGGCCAGTTGTTCTCAGAAGTAATGTTTCACCTCCACTGCCTCCCAAAGTGAAGTAGATGCGACATCTGCAATTACGGAATCCAGTTACGCAACCCAGAGTATTTCCTCGTATACGGCCACAAGCCCAACGAGCAAGCGTTATTTTCCGAAGCAGGCCGACGTGAATGACTTAGTTCTGAACTTCTTGGTTCTAGATTAAAAAAATGGAATGTTGTAGATAAAGATGTAAAAGCCTCATATTTTCGAAAAAGAGAAGAACATTTTTGAAATATTTCACCACAGAAGGCAAATTAACATTTTGTGATAATGCTGATGGACTTTTGCGAGAACTTTGTTTTAGTGACAATCCTGAGGAGTGGCGACTATTTATTGACTCATCAAAAACAAGCTTAAAAGCCGTTCTACTTCACAATGGTAATAAGTGCTCATCAGTTCCAATCGCGTATGCAACACAAATGAAGGAAAGCTATTTTAATATAAAGATCCTACTCGAGAAAATCAAATATAGCCATTACGCATGGAAAATTTGTGCTGATTTAAAAGTTGTGGCAATATTAAACGGATTGCAATCTGGATATACTAAGTTTTGCTGCTTCATATGTGAATGGGATAGTCGCGCAAAAGACAAACACTACGAAATTAAAATTTTATTCCGGGAGAAAAATGTATCGGAAGAACCCTTAGTTCAAAAAGGAAAAATTATTCTACCACCCCTTCATATAAAGCTAGGCCTAATGAAAAACTTTGTTAAAGCAATGAATAAGGATGGTGAAGGATTTCAATACCTTAAGAGCAAATTTCCTCGAATCAGCGATGCAAAATTAAAGAAGGATTTTCATAGGTCCACAAATACGAGAGCTTATAAAGGACGCAGTCTTCAAAACGAAGTGGAAGGGAGAGCATGGACGGCTTTTGTGAATGTGTGTCACAATTTTCTGGGGAACAAAAAAGATGAAAACTACCACGATATAATTCAAGAGCTGATTTCTGCATATAAAGCTCTGAAATGTAATATGTCCCTTAAAATTCATTTTCTGGATTCGCACCTCCACTTTTTCCGGAAAATCTTGGCGCTGTATCAGATGAACATGGAGAAAGGTTTCACCAAGACATGCTATACATTGAAAGGCGATACAATGGAAAATACACTGAAGGAATGCTTGCAGATTTTGTTGGTCGATACGGCGGGAAACTTGCTGATAGTATGAATGAGCAATATGAGTAGAAAAGAAACATTTATCAACAAACTTGATATACTTGCTTATTTATACATATGTATATTTGAGATTAAGCAAAATATTATTTTTCCGTCAAAAATGTTTTACTCACCACTACTTTCACAATAAATATGCAAAAAAAGGTTTACTTAAACCAAATTACTATATTTTGTAATCCATATTATCCACCACTTTCTTTTAGTTCTGTTACCTGCCTGCAATAGTGTTGCAATGGTATGACCATGAGGTACATATGAATTTTCATGATTTATAGCTTATTTTATTTCTTAGATATGTTGAAATTAAGAAAAGGTGAAAAAGTTAAAATACTGCCCATTTTATTTTTTTATTGAATATTAAAGACAAGAAAAACCCCGAATTTGCATGAAAAAAAATTTTTTGCCAATAATTTCTGAATAACTTTAAAACCGAAAAGATAGAAAAAAAATTATACCAAAACAAAATTTTATAGCGCATCTTTTGGTGTGCTATTTGCTAAAATCGGAGTAGGGTCTTCCGAGTTACGGTGAAATATATGGACGCAACTCTATAATTTAGGGGCAAAATTAGCCACGCCCATAAAAAAATCCTTACGTGATAGAGAAAAACTGAAAGCAGATTTGGGCTCAGCGTGCCAAAATACATATAGTCTACATGGTTTTATTCCCAACTCATTTTCACTGCTGTACAGTGTAATCGAAACTCTTAATTTGGCTAAAATATCTTTCCGAACCAAGCAGCAATATCCTAATTAAGATATTTAGCTAAAGATTTGTCGGTATTCCGAAGCCATAGTAATTTTGCTAGCCGTAACTAAAGAAAATTTGATGTTAATTATGGTACATAGAATTGAAATCCTGTTAATGATGAGAGCAACATTATTTTAATTGAGGCTGATGCGAATATTTTTGCTGTCAAGGACGTCTGCTGCAAAGGGAGCAAAGTGAAGAAATGATGGTCTGTTTATTATTCACATTGTAACATGTGTACAGTAGGGGGAAATAATTTAAGCCTTCTTTTCAGTTTTCTTTGGCAACAAAACAGCTTGAATATTTGGTAAAACACCACCCTGTGCAATGGTAACACCAGATAATAATTTGTTTAATTCTTCATCATTGCGAATAGCCAATTGTAAATGACGGGGAATAATTCTTGTCTTTTATTATCGCGAGCAGCATTACCAGCCAATTCAAGCACTTCAGCGGCCAAATACTCCATAACGGCAGCTAAATATACTGGAGCGCCGGCACCAACACGTTCAGCATAATTGCCTTTACGTAACAATCGATGAATACGGCCGACGGGAAATTGTAAACCAGCACGATTTGAACGCGACTTTGCCTTTCCCTTAACTTTACCACCTTTACCACGACCAGACATTTTCACTTTGTTATTGGTTGTTGTTGTTTCGAATATCAGCTACGAAGTATATGCGAATATTAATTTGAGCTCGGCAAAATATGAAGAGCGTACCAGTAAAGCAAATATCTAGTGGTTTGGCGTCTGATGTAAATCCTGATGCTCAGAGAATATGCCTTTAGATGGAAAATCAAAACGAAGAGCAACGCACAGCAACTCGTATGAAGTAATGAAGATATTTTAAAAATTCAAAAGGTAAAAAAAATCTTCTACTTTAAAATTGTATACCATATGTCTTCCAAAAGTACAGGTTTTGCAAAATTACACCCAAATACAAAAATAGTTGTGGTGCAAATTTTATATGTTAAATTTTTATTAGCATTAAAGATTAATATTATTGAAATATTTTAATGTTAATAGCTAATACCATCTTTTTAACTTTTAATAATAGTAAAATATCTTCAATTTATTATTACGTCAAAAGGCCTTTTAGTTGTTTTTGCCTAGTCTTTCAGCATGTCTATATTCCGCCGACATTTCACTGATGCTACTCAGCTCGTCAGTAGACCTGAAAAACTTTGTTGAAAATAATGTTCAAACATTTACTTTCATATTCCATTATTTCTATTGAAATAATGAGATAAACACATTTTCAAAAACAACTTTTTCTGTATGTATATGTTGCAATACAAAAAAAAAAAATGTTTTTGTCTTTGTGTGTTTAAATATATATATATATATTTTAGGATATTTTGCGCGATATGATCGATTCGAACGAAATAGTAATTTCTATAGGCGATATTTTAATAGCGTCAAGAGGCTGTAGATTGGAATAATAGGAATTTTGAATTGTCTGATGGATTGGTGTTTCGCAAGGGAGATAATAATCGCTTAATGTTGTATGTTCCAGCCGTTCCAAGTATAAAGGGAATGTGTTCTTTGTTTCAAAGGCTGTCTTTTTCAAAAGAGCAAGGGCAAACTAACCATGACATGAAAAAAATCGGGCTGTTTCCAGCCAAAATCAGACAGGGTATCCCAACCCCAAGAGGATGATGTAGAATGTCATGTAAGTTAACCAACTTAATGGATTAATCCATTTAAATTACAAATTATTTAATGCTAATAAAGGGAATTGTCCAAGGATCTGTATTCTTAGTTATAAAATTTTTGCTTTCTTTATTCACAGATTTGTCGACAGCAGGCGTAACAGTACTGAGCCAGCGAAATGGAAACATGTTCTGAACGATCACTCATTATCAGATTATCTGTATATATGGTTTAAAATTGTAAGTAAAGGTCACTTAATTCTCATTTGAGCCAATTTTCTTCAAATCGCCTAGAAAGAGAGGACATAGACAGTAAGGTCAAGATCATTACAAACGCCTTAGTGGATTCGTTTAAGAAGAGTTGCCCACGTCGGGAAAGGGAATCCCTATACGATAAGCCCTGGGTGCCAGGGAGATACGACCTATGGGGAGGGAAGCCCGACGACTCTACAATAGAGCGAAACTTCGAAATTACAACAAGAAAATAGAACTGCTAAACGTACATTCGACAATATTAGCGATGTTTCAAAAATCCAATAATTCAAAAATGATTTATTCGCTATTAAGCAATTTTATTAGAAATTTATTATTTTGGGTCAAAAGACCCTTTAGTTGTTTTTGCATAGTCTTTCAGCACGTCTATATGCCGCCGACATTTCGCTGATGCTACTCAGCTCGTCAGTAGACTCGAAAAACCTTGTTGAAAATAATGTTCAAACATTTACTTCATATTCTATTACTTCAATTGAAATAATGAGAATTTAAAAAACATTTAAAAACATTTTCAAAGACAAAAACAAAATTTTCGTATTGCTACTGTATTTACTTTTCTTAGTAACTTTCATAGAACGAGCTACCATTGGTTGCTACGATTTGTATATATGAAACTATCAAAAAAAATATATTCAAATATACAATAATTCAAAAATGATTTATTCGCTATTAAGCAATTTTATTTGAAATTTATTATTTTGGGTCAAAAGACCCAGGAGTTTTGTTGTTCCTAAGATCTCTTCCTGTGTGAATGGAGTAAATTTCTTATTTACAAGCCGATTTTCCACCTTTTCCTTTCCACATCTGTTGTCATTTCATGTCTTGGAAAGAGGGTTTGTACTATATTCAGCATGTCGTTCATGTTACTTACTGAGTATTTATTTCTGCAGTTTCTTCATCCTATCCTAGTCCCCATGATTTCCGATTGATATCTTCTCTTAGTTTCTCCCAATTTTCTCTTTTGCTTTTATTTATGGCATTTTGCAACTCCATGTGTTCTAGCTCAGCCAAGCTTCTGCGTCTAGCTCTTGTAAATATCCGTCTATGATGAATACAGTCGTTTCTGCATCTGTCTATTTCATCGTTTCACCAATGCATTGCTGTTTTGTTTCTCGGTCATTTTGCCTTTGGCATTGCTTTATCACACGCCCCGCGTGATGATATAAATAACCTTGCGAAAGATTATCGCAGCGTCCCCTATTCTCTTTGTTTCCGCCTGTCTGTCAATTTCTTCTAGCAAAACGGAGGAATTCGGTCGTTCCATGCTATTTCTACTTCCGATCGAAAATGAAATGTAATGATTGTCACTTGCGTGTATGTTATCAGAACATTCCAGTCTCTATCTTACGAGCTAGCCTCCCTCAGATACAAGCATTATATCAGGTATAGTTCCTACATCTTACGTGCCTAAATGTGGAACGATTCAAATATTTGCAGCCATCAATCCATTTCCTGGCTGCCATTTCGAGAACTTTTCTACCTCTTGAATTGACATGATCCACTCGACTGTCTGGGAGTTAAAGTCCTGCGCTTCATGACTTTCCATTTACATCTCGTGCGGTGTCCTCAATGTCATCGAACTTTCTTTGAATTCATCTATGCTGTCGCTGGGAGTAAATCAGTAGCTTATTAGTGTAAAGTCCCTAAGCTGCATCCATACTGATCCATTTCTTCTTCTGCTTCTTCTTGGCCTCGTATTACTGCTAGCAGGCATCCATATTGCTGCTGTTCCGCTTTAGCCTCCAAGCCAGATCCCATTTTAAAGGTTGAAGTACTGTTTACTGATTAAAATTATGCACGCCTTCTGTTTTAAAGCAATTTGTGGTATGTACGTTGCTTTTGCCCGATATATTTGCTTGCAGAATTTTCAATGAATCTTCTCCTTACTAATGCTACATTTTTGAGTTGGCTTTTGCAATCCTTTTGTTTTCTGACCCTTCTCGCCATACTTTATACAGAGGTCCATTCCCTTCCTATCAGGCCTTTGCACTAGCACTTCATGTAACTAATTCCAAAACAGCGGAAACAGCGCTCTTTTTTTTAACGAGTCGGAGGTGTAAGTTATCGCAACTTCAATTCTTCCGGTGTCGAGAAGTTTACGTGCACATGTCTCTGGTAGAGACAGGAACGCTCTTCTCTGTTCCCTGCTATTAGCGGCTGTTAGTTGAACCGCTATATGATTTTTCCCAGTATCCAACTCATTGCATACAGCAGTTGGTATTTCTTCTTCTGTAAAGAGGGGGTCAAGATCTTGAATCTCTATTGTTGCTTTTGGTTTGAGATCCTGCACTACAGCCGCGTCTTTAGAGTTCCCTTTCTTTCTTCCTTATTTCCGCCTTTTCTCATTACTAGCAATATGGCTCCACTTTTGTTTTTCTTATAGACCGCACTGCAGTATTTCTGTCGTCCGGTTTTACATTCTGACTGTATGATACGCAAGAGAGGTAAGGAAAATAGTCTGAAAACAAACATAAGCACATTCATACATATCTTTGTTTTAATTGGCTTGCATCGGTGGCTGAACTTTTATTTATGTTTATAAGCGGATGTACATGTGCGAAGAAAAAGAATAGGAAACAATGGAATGCGGAATAAAGTTAAGCTTAACTAATGTGATTGCTGTTTGCCGTGCTGCGCTCCAGGAAAGAAGTTTGATGATTTTAGTACCAAATAAAGAAAGCAGAGTACGACGGCATACATGCATATATAATTAATTGGCGAAAATTTTATTTATTTATTTATTTGTTTCATCTGTAGGTGTGTATGTGTGTATATTTATTATTTGTGTCTGGCATTTTACAAATTTTGCGCAAAAAATTGCAGTTGGATTATTCTACGAAAATTTGTGTTATTCTACAAACATTTATACATATATAAGATATCCATTAATTCAAAAATGATTTAATCGTTTTAAACTCTTAAGCATTTTTATTTGAAATTTATTATTAGGTAAAAAGACCTTTTTAGTTGTTTTTAATAAATTTCAAAGAAAGTTGCTTAAGAGCGAATAAATCATTTTGAATTATTGGATATTGGAAAATGTTTACTTTTTGATACTTTCAAATATACAAATCGTAGAAACCAATGGTAGCTCGTTGTATGAAAGTTGCTAAGAAAAGTAAATACAGCTGCAATACAGAAAAAATTGTTTTGGTTTTTGAAAATGTGTTTAAAAGTTTTTAATTCGCTTTAATTGAATTGAAATAGTAGAATAATAGAAATAGCCTGAGGGTAAATCTGGTAAAACGGAGCTTATACTTTTCGGAAGGAAGTATGTCCCACCATTCGCCACTCCGAAATTGAATGGGCTTACTTTACCCCTCGCCAATAGGGCAAGGTTTTGGGCGTCATTTTGATGGCAGACTTACCTGTTACCCTTAAGTGGGTGCGGGGACATAGATCCGACATGGAGGAAGAGGAGACTGTGTTACATCTCCTTGGTAGTTGTAGGGCGTTGGAGGGCCTCCGTGCTAGGTTTCTGCAGGGAGGGATCTTCAATGACTTGTCTGAGCTGTTTACGGTCAGTTTGGCGCGCTTGTCTCATTTGTGGTAAGGCAGGGGTGGCTGAACCACACCAACTTTATGCATAGCTGTACTGAGCTGTTTTCATCCTACCCATCTTATCCCTATCTTGCTTTTCTCCTTTTCGACACTACTTCTTCTCCTATCTCTTCTTCTTTTTCGAGTTGTCACAAAGTAGGACCCACGTGAGCTGTGACTCTTTCTTTCCTTTTTCAATAGCGGGCCTGGCCTACCTAACCTTTATTCAAAAATGTAACATTTTATAATGTTTTTGAATTTAAGAACATCGAAAAGATTAGATATCATAATTTTGCTTTATTTGGGTTAACATTCTTAAAATGAAATATCCAGAACAATTAAACTAAACAAAACTACGTAAAAAGTATCTAAGTTAGAGGGCTTACATATGCAGTATGTGTACTTGGTTCCATATATATTATGACTTCATACCAGACAACCCCAAAAATTTTGTTCGGAATTTCTTCAAATTTGGCATAATTAAAAATTTAGTGTGTCCCAAATATTTTTTCTTTGTGATGCCTATTTGGTGTGTAGTATTGCTAATTTTGAAATTTTCTTTTTTTTAATTATTTTTTAAAACAGAAAAACATGAAACAAAAAGTTAAAATTATGTGATTTGTATAGAAAACCATTTATATTTTTTGGGGAAAAATAAAAATTAAAAATAAAAATAAAATTAAATTTGTAGCATCCGTATATGAAAACTTAAAATCGAAATTTTTCAAACTTCGACCCCTTTATATTTTTACCAAACTTAGCCCAAGATGTTATAATTACACTGAGAAAGTTTGATCATGGGATCTCCACAACTTTAAAAGTTATGCCAATTTCTTTACATGCTCAAAACCGGATATGATCACTTTACATATGATTTTTTTACTTCGCTCTAATCTTTATTTTATTTATTTTAAATCAGTATAGGACTACCCATAATAACGCAAAGCCTTAAATTGGAGCAAATATCAATTTAAAACCTAAAGAAATAACTGTAACTGCTTGTCACACTGCGAAACCGGAAGTGATCATCGCATCTTTTTAAGCCCGAGTTCGAAGCAAAAGGGTGCTGATGAATATCATAGCAGATATGAAGCAGACATGTTGTGCCCCAGCTAATAACTCTTCAAATTTACTTTTCTTGTTTTCTTTAAAGGTTGTTAATCACTACAATTAATCACACAAAAAATCCTTCTAAATTAAAAGAAAAAATGAAAACTTAACAAATCGAGGTTAATGAATCAGCCCGTTCATATTTAAATAATATTAAATTATAAAAACTAGTTCAGAAAAATTACAATATGGTGTAATTTTCATTAAATGAATTAAATAAGATTCCGCTGATAAAGTCAACAAATAATTGATGAAACGTTGGGAAAAAGTGTTTTAATTATATTGGATGAATTGGGTCAAGTAGCTTAAAAGGAGAAATTCCACATACTTATGACGTTAAATAATTTTTCCCACATATGTACAAACATATGTATATGAAATATTTAAAATGTCAAACCACAGTTTAGATTGTTTCTGTTTTTAAGTAACATTTATTTAGCATTTGATTTCTTTCTATTTCTGTAATTATGTGTTGTGTTCTTCAGCATTTATTTATTGTGTAAGTGCATTTAATAGTTAATTTAAGTTTAAATACATACATATTTTTCAGTTATAATTTTTATTCTTTGATTACAGTTACTTGTTTCCTAGTGAAGTTCTGTTTTATTTAAATGTTTCTTTCTCACATATTCTTTTAACATTTATTTTACTTTAAATATATATATATATATATATATATATATATATATATATATATATATATATATATATATATATATATATATATATATATATATATATATATATATATATACTGCATAAAGTTACATGGATTTGAAAATAAAAAAAAATAAAACTAAAAATCAATGTGTTTGAGTCGTGTTATTTTGCAAGACATCTCGTTGGTCTAAATTAAACACGTCCTAAATCGAACTTTTTGCATATTTTACATAGTTAAAATAGTTTATATTGAATTACGCCATATATAACACTTCGAATAAAAGAGGAGCTAGGACACTTCTACAAAGCTTTTATGAGAAAAATATTTATTGTTAAAGTTATCAGTAAAAGGCGAAGGTTCAGGGTTGCATAGAAAATTGAGCGAGCGGTATAGACGTCGCACAATGGGGTTTAAAAAAAATGGAAATAATTCTGCAATTTGTAAACGGTTAGTCCGATTGTAATAAAATTTCACACACATCTTAAGGAAGTTTTGTTGAGCTTAACTTTAAAGCTTTCATATTTATACCACTAATCGGGCTTCCACGTGTATGTAAAAAATTCTAAGTAGTGTCAAAATAATATTCTGCCCTTAGGAAAATTTACGAAAGAACCTCAAGAGTTTAGAAATCGGTATTTTAAGCATGTTCAACAATTTGGGTCCAGAAAGTGTTCTATGAAGCCCCCAAATGAAGATCAATAATAATCTTATATTGTCCCTCTGGTCCCGTATTATCATCAATAAAAAGCCGGTGGATTTGCTGCGAGAAAGTTAACGTGGATTTGTTATATCTCCTAGATTTGGAGGATTGTTGTTCTGATTATTTTACTAAACTAGGCTAATTAAAAAATGATATGTTAATCTTTGTAGATATACATATGTAAATAAATAGAAACAAATTCGCAAATGCAAAAAATTAGTTAATTAATTATTTGCAACTGATACGTTATACTTATATATATTCGTATGACATGTGAAATATATTACACTGTAAAACAGTGAATATGCATTTTAAAAAATAATATGTAGACTATATGTATGTATTTTGGTACGCTAAACCATTATAAAGCTGATTATTTTAGTGCAGAAAAAAAGTAGGTAGGATCATGCAAATTTTTTCAAATCGGACTAAAAATGGCACAGTACTAACAAAATACCAAGAGATCGGTATTTGTAGGTGAAGCTAAAAAAAAATAAATATTTTAGAATTATTTTCACATTATCTCTTTAATTCTAAAGGGTGACTGACAACAACTTTTTGGAAAAAGGCGAACAACTCTAAAGTACCCTATTAGCTAATTTAGCGCGTTTCACGCTAGACTTAAGCGTTTTAACCAAGCCGAATGCGCTCTTTCGTTTTAGCGTTAAGTTGACGCGTTTTGACCTCTAAAGCTACATAAATAAAAACGCTTCAGTTTAACAGAGCAATACGCATTAAGCACATTCGACACTACGAACATCGAGTGCATAAATAGAATGCGCACATTTATGTGGTAACAATTATTTGGACGACAGCATGGAATAATTGATTTCTTTTAAAGATATATTTTTGTGAATAAAGTTTATATGTGAATAGCAAAACGATTTTAAAATAAAGTTAACAACATTTGTGTTTAGTAATTCGTAGACCGCTTTTCTAATGCTTCAATTCTGTAGGTCACATTAAATATGGCCTAAGAACCAAAACTATTGTTGTTAAAATTATGAAATCCCTACAAGAAATGAATGACCGAAACTAATACATACAAAAACCATTTACTAATACATTTATAACTTGACAGAACATATGACAGTCATTCTTGATGAAATTTCCATCATTGTTGACGAAGGGTTGCATTTTTCAAATATGTTGACGTTTAAATTTTGTAATTCCCGGAAAATTATTTTTGTGGCGTCCATAAACATTAGTTGACGAAGTGTGAAGAATAATATAAAATAAAATAAGAACTTTAAGAGAAAATTAATTATATATAAGTGTTATTCACTTTAAATAAATTATAAAAACATTAAATACAAATTTTGAAACGATAAGTATAGTTTTTATGATTATGAAGTTTTTATATTTGGTTATACAGAAGTCTTCTTTTAGGCACATTTAATTCCTTATGTAAAAAAGGGGAAATTTGAACAAATGCCGGAATTCATGATTCGAACAGGATGCTATGACCTATTTTTGGATGCTTTTATTTTCATTTATATATATATATATATATATATATATATATATATATATATATATATATATATTTTTTATATATACAAATATATGTAAGCATTTTAACATTGAAATCGTTTTATGTTTTAGTCAGCAACGACCAATATTTTATCAGCCTTTACTGGTCACCTGTGACTAGTTTTGTATCAGCGCTAACAAGTAAACTTCAGTCAGTAGTGATACATTTTTGTCATCACTGCCTAGAGGTGAGCAGTTCGGCTATATATTCTTTGGACGCCAAACTGTATGAGTTAGAAAAGAACGCAAAATCACATGTACACACAAAGTTTCGGTAATTTTCTCACATCGGCCTTAATAAAATGATAGAAACTTTGTTCGACGCGATGATGGAAATTTCGTCATTAATGTTGGTCATTTGACCGTTCAAATGACCGTCATTGTACTTGTAGGGATACCATTAGATGTGCACAGAAAAAAATATGACAATTTTTTTTCTTAACAAATATTTGTTTGTAGAACATTTTTTCTCCAATTAGTAATTCGTTTTGATTTTATTATTATTTTTGTTGGCTTTTTTTAGTATTTATGGTATAATTATATGTGTGTATGTACATACGTATATACGGCAATCTACATGCATACATACAGACATATTTGCATCGTAAACAAATGTCATATTCTACTACTGCCTGTTATAGATAGTATAATAATTTAATAAGAAAAAAAACGTTTTCTTTAATTATTTTTTTACAAATTGTGGTATTAAAATTTGACAATTTTGTGATAGGTCCCATCGCAATCAAAAAAGTAATTGGGATTACAAATATTTATTTTTTTCTGTGTGTGTGAGAAAATAAATACAAAATGACAAATCGGAATATCACATACAATCGGTTTTGTGGGCCAGAAGATGAGCCAGATGGTTTGTAATGAATCAACGATAATTATCTCTTCTGCTACTTTTAATATATTATTTAATAATTTTTTAAAAGTTCAATATTAAAAAATGCAAAGATTATTAATTTATTGATTGAAGGTTCAAAGCATTAAAACACTACATTTTCAATGAAGTACAATTTTAACTTTCTGTTTTGTTATGGCATGTTTTATGTATGTTTAAATTTGTTCTAATAGTTGTACATATTTACATATTTATGTGAATATCTACTTTTTGTATCTGGATTAGACCTCAAAAAAAACTATGTAAATTGTCATTTATGTATTTTATTTCAATAAATATTACAATTTTTCTAATATATTCATCGACTTTTGTTTAAATTAACGGCGTTTCAAAATAGCGTATTTTGGGCATAAATACTTGCAAATGCTTTCATATAACGAGACTTGAGGGAGACACGTTTTGGTTATAAAGTTGACAACGTTGCTGTGAGTCAACAAACCAAAACGGCAACAGGAAGTGGAGCAACAACACTAAAAACAAATCAATTACAAATTAGCTGATATTGCAATAAATAAATTAAGAACAGCGGTCAACAATAAGAACAATAAACAGTTAAATAGGTCAACAAAACAACCGATTGCGAAATAGCCAACGATGCTATTTCGCAACAAGCAAGTAACAGCAACGACAATAACAGTTAAACGTGTCGACATGATTGCGAAATGGCAAGCGGTGCAAAAGCTGGAAATGGAAAGCTGGAAATAGGCAAAATTAATATAACTAATTTAATATAAATAGAGTACTGTGTCTTCAGAATAAGGGCAGTCTAAAGTGGTATGACTAGCGGAACTGTTTAAATTCATTTTTGTAATAATTAATCAACTTAGCCGGACATACACTAGCCTAACAAGCGGGTCCCTGGATGGCTAATAAATAATAAATAAATAACATTTTAATAATAATATAACATAGCTTTTTTTAATACTCAAAATAAGTATATAACAATGCTATTTAATATTTTTGCATGTCTCGGTTCACACATGAATTTTTTTTCAGAATTTATGTGTTTGTGGGATAACAGGGGGCAACAGTAGTAAAATGAGTGTATTTCATCAAAGCCTTTTATGTGCCCTAAAATTCTTCTCGTCATTATATTAAACTGATGAAAGGCTTGAATTTCATTCTGTGTGTAGACACGAATGAAAGTTTCAAAGCTAGGATAAGTTTCAGAAAGAAAAGTATCATATACAAACACGAGACATGATACAAGACGAATCATTTTAACTTAAGAAAATCGAAGTTAATATTAAAATGTTCAAGTATGTGTTTAAGTAGAAGCACACCAAGAACATCGGTTGTGTTTTCGTCGCACAATTTAAATTATATTAGATTAAAAAGCATTTAATAAAAAACCTCCAACACTATAAAACAAATGCTTGTAAGGACTGCCCAGCCTGTATAGTGTGTAGACTTTCCACGAAGTATCAATTTACGCACAATTTTTAAGGTGGTAAAAAATATTAGATAATTCTGAACATTTGATTTTAAAACTAGCAACAAGTAATTTAATTTTGACAACATACTTGCACATACCACTTACTTATGAATATGTATATATGCAGAGGTTGCAAAATTAGCATCA
>BGZK01002828.1:0-40747 GCA_005406025.1 Eumeta japonica
TAGAATTGGGACTAAGATTAGGACTAAGAATTATTGTAATTCAGTTTAATCAGTTAAATTTAATTAATTTACAATAATTAATTTACAAATTTATATAAGGTCTCAACCCGGATTAATATTAGGCCAATTTTATGGATCTTTATAAATAAAATTAATATTAAATTTTATTAAATTTAAATTTAACAATTTTATGGTTTGAATGAATTAAATAAATAAAATTATATTGGTAAATTTAGAAGATTTTAATTTAACAGGTTAAGCAACAATCAGCTACTATCCGGTGTGCATTATTAGGCTAAATTGAATGTTGTTTTCTTCGGTTTGTGTCGGGATCAGAGGTCGCAGGATCAAAATCGGGATTGGGGTTTGCTTGGCTCTCGAGGCCACGAATGTTACGCCCCCGCCAACGGTGGGTTTCGACACAAATTGTAATTCGGCTCGGCCTTGGCACTCTGTTAGTTTTCTTAATTTTCTCGTGATTGGACAGCGGGAAAATTCTGAAAATCTTAATTGTGCGTCTTCAGATTTCTGCGGAATGAGCCACGAGAAAAGGTTAGGTTAGGTTAGGTTAGGTTAGGTTTTTTTTTTTTTTTTTTTTTGTTTTACAGTACATTCTGCAGACTCTTATGTTCCGCACCTTTGTTACTGGCATTGTTCATTTGTCAGTGTGTTAGTTTGTTTGCTGTTCTACAACCACTTATCTGTCACTCTCACAATTTATATGTCTTTCACTTTATTAAATTTTATTTGTTTATTGTTTTAAACACTGTTTCACTGTTTTCTTCGTGATGGCGGTCCTTGTCCCTGTTGCACGGCACCGTTCACGAGTACGACAGGACGGTCAGCCATTGTCCAGCTCAACCATTTTAGGGGAGCCGGGCAACCCGTCCGCTCTGACACCGCGCATTGGGATGTCATTGTGTGTGGAACGCCATTTTTTGTCCGCTTCGTTTCTAAATTGACGCCTTTCTTTGCTTTGATCCGGTGTTTTATTTACCCGGTCAGTACTGTTCCGGCTTTCTTCGGTGTTTGGTTATTTCTCTGACCGAGTTTATGTCCCGGATCTTATTGCCATCTTGGCGTTGTACTCTATTATTCGTTCCGATGTAGCATTGTTAGCCCTTTGTATGAGTCTCCCTATCGCGTCACTGCAATTTACCGTAAGGTAAATACAATTTTCTGTGTGACGCGTGATTGCTACGACCGCGTGTTGAATGCTGTTGTAAATTTCTGCTTTCTTCGACGCTGTTCTTACTATTACCACATTTTTGAGGCTAGACCCTGCGCTTCATGGATAGTTAACACTCTCGATTCTTTACCTTGTCCGCATCCCATGGCTTTTAGCTCTGTTTTGCCAGCTTGTGTGGGGCCAGGTAGAGCGTTTGAGGTAGTGATATGGAGAGTTTGTTTATGTCGTAACCATCCATCGTCAATGATCGGGTCCCTTCCTGTGTGGAGTATATGCCGCTATAAATTTCGTTGAGGGCATATGCCACATCCATGGGGTTTCTGTAAGATCGTAGCAGTTCTCGGGAGACTTTGCTACAGCATTTGGCTTTTCATAGCTCATCGGAAGACATTGTGTCTGTCTATGTGAGGTTTGATTTATGTCGCCGATAAGCAGCAGTTCCTTGGCCTTGGCCAGCAGAGCGGCCGTTATTATTGCGCCAAAGTGGTTCATCATAGCCTCGTCGATTAGGAGACGGTCGCGTGTGTGTTCTTTGAACCCGTTCACTAATATAGAAGCCATCGTGCGCACTCTGGTCGTTGCTTCGGCTCCTATTCTGCTGGCCAGTTTTCGCTTTAGGTCTTCTGCTGCTTCAATGGTCGCGGCAATCCCTTTTATTGTCAAATTTTTGAACGATCCACGTTGTTTTCCCACATCCAGGTACTCCGTTGATCCATGTAATTTTCGGTGTTTCCCAGTCGGTAAATGTTTCCGAGTAGTCTTGGTCGTTTTCCTTTGAAAGTTTTTCATCGTTCTCAGGATTCTTTCTTCCAAGGCTACCTTTGTCTCTGGTCATTACCACTATTGGATCGTTTTCTGGGTTATATTTGGCCTTGCCTGTGATTTTCGTTGCCTGTTCATCGAGATATACGAGTCCGCATGTGTCATTGTAGGCCGCCATATTTTGTCTTGCGTCTCCGAGTATATATTGGGACGACTTATTGTTGTATATGGTGCCTTCGTTTTCCTCGAGTTTTCGTTTTAGCTGTTCGATGTCCCCTTTCTTGTATATGTTCAGAATGTTTTTACACATTGTTTGGGTGACATCTTGTATCGCTATTGTTAGTGCAGCGAACTCGAGGAAGGCGTTCCTCATGGTCTTTCGGATTCTCGACAGGCATAACGACGGGAGGTTTGACCTCTCCTAGGTCGGCCTTTGTGGGTTTCGGGCTAGACTTTGGTGAATCGTTCGTTATCTTTTTAGATGTCGAGGCTTTCCTTGTCCTCTGTTGTCGAACACTCGCTTTTGCTGGTGAATGCCTTAAGCTTTGTGGCTATTCCTGCATTAAATGCACGAAAGAAGTTTTCCAGTTTTTACCGGTCTCGGGCGTTGCTCGCGGGCTAGCTCTTTCGCTTCGCGGTTTTTGTCTCCTTTTCAGCTTGGATTTGCTTTCGGAGACGCTCCGAGCCGCTCATTTCTTCTGGGTCCTTGACAGGATGTCCCCAGCTGTCAATCGGTGTCGTTGAGCATGCCGGATCGTATTTGTGAAGAAAACTGAGATTTTCTCCTCGATCTTCATACATTACGATCTTGTGTTTCTCGGAGGCTGCTATGCTTCAAGATAATCTTCGACATTGCCTTTTCGTAGCCGACTGACATAGAGTCTATGCTTATCACTCGGGGTGTTGCCTGTTCACTTTCGCTTAGTTTGTGTAGCTTTACTTGCCTGGATAAACGGTGTATCCTCGGTCCATGTGAATAGTAGGACGATCTTGTTTCTGGTCCGTACCATTCTGCAGGATTCACCTTCGATTACTAGTTGTTCTAGCGAATCAAAGGTTTTCCTTTTAGGATGGTTTTACTGGTACTGCCGTTTATGAGGTTGGCAAGTCCTGGCGAAAGTGAAACGCTGCTCTTCCCCATGGGCTTCAAAGCCTATTCCTAGCCTTTCCGTGTTTTCGTCCATGAACAGTGCCACTCCTTGTTCGTATCCCAGGCTTTCCTGCTGTTTCTGCGCAACGTAACATTCTTTCCGTTGTCGTCGTGCGCAGTGTTGTAGCTTCGTTTTCGGGATTCTCTTGGGGTTTTGTGTTGGGGCTGAAGTCGGCGCAGTTGGAGGTGTTTCTTCATTGCGCTTTCGGTTCATGGATCTATGTCTGGATGTGGCTTCGGAAGGCTTTCTCTGCGAATGACAAGAATTCCACTCTTTTCGGGGTTCTCCATTATTTCGTGCATTTTTGTTTTCCAGCTTTGTCTCGATTTTGTGTTCGAGATCGTAGCGTGCAACTTCATACCTGGGGCATTCAAGGATTATGTGCCATACTGATTCGATTTTATCGGCGTCGCACTCGCAACTCGGGCTCTGTAAGAGTTTGAATCTGTGCAGGTACTCCGCTATTCCCGTGTGTCCTGTGAATATTTGTGTCTGGACCGGTGTTGGCTTCAATTTCCTGATCGTTGCGTATGCTTTCTTTGCGTCAGGAAAGAATGTTTTCGTTATTGCACCGGTCTGGGAGGAGTATCGTGTTTGCCATTTCAGAATCGTCTCCTTTATCTTGTTCAGGATAAATCTCATCGTATCAATCGCCCAGTTCGTATGCTCTTTCGTTGCCTTTATGCCCACGTGTGCTCTCAGCCAGTAGAAACGTTTCTTTTCCTTCAGCGTTAGCGTTTCTTGTACTTTCCCTTATTGCGTGTGCTAATGGATGTCCCGTTCTCGGGTTGCTCAGGAGTTCCAGTGATGATCTAGAGTCACTCAAAATGTTCACCACTTTCTCTCGACTGGCTTTAACCATTGCGACTGCTCTATACAGGGCGTACATTTCCGCTTGATATACTGAGCATGAAGGATGTAGACTGAGTTTGGTATTCCGATTCTGTATCGTTCGTCCACCAGGTGATCGCTGCTCCGACCCTTCCGTTAATTTTGCTGCCGTCCGTGTAGATTTGCGGGCCGGCAATTTTTCAAGGGGATCGGGATCCGATTCGTCTATGAGCTCGTATTCTATGGACATTGCTTTTGCGGGGTGTGGCCTCTCAGTGTTTGCAATGTCCTTTTCTAGCTCTTTCCGGTGGAAGATAATCCATCGATAATCCTTTTTGCTTTGTACAGCGCCTCCGCTTCCCGTATTCTGAGGTCCAGTGGAAGTAAGCCTGCAAGGATCATGGCTGAGGTGAGTGAGACCGTTCTGTAGGCTCTACAGATCTTGATGGCAAAACCTCTTTGAAGCGAGCTTAGAGCCGATCTGATCATTTCTAACTCGGTCGCCGGAGCCCATGTGTTCGATGCGTACATCATGATGGGTTCGATCACTGCTGTGTATATGATCCTTATTATTTCGCTGTTCAGACCCCATGTTACTTTTGCGCTGCAGGCTAGTCGCTTGTAGATTTCGATAGACTTTTACAGACTGCCGCTACATGTGACCGGAAGTTTAGCCTCGTGTCTATTATTAGGCCGAGCACCTTTATCTCTTCGACTAGGTTGATTTGGGGCCCGCCATCTGTATGGTGGGGTTTTGAAATTTCAGCTTTTCGTTAGCACCATAGCTTGTGTTTTGTGGTGCGAGTTCAGCTTATTTTCGGAACCCCATTTTGTGACGATTTTCATAGCTTCGTTGGCGGCGTTTTCTATGGTGGAGCTCGATTCACTCGAGAAAGCGAGGACTACATCGTCGGCAAATGCCTGACAGTGTACCTTTGCGTCGGTCAGTCTTTGAAGAAGCGAGTCGATGATTATATTCCAGAAGGTCGGTCCACATATGGATCCTTGGACACAACCTTTGTTTGTGGATTTTGTGACCGTTTCTCTTGCGTAATTGACCGTTATTTTCCGCTCTGTGAGGTACGAACATGCCATTTGGTATAGATTACCCGGGCATTTTTGTCGATGAGCTGTGTTTTAGTGCTGGCCACCATGCGTTGTCGAAGGCGCCCTCTATATCAAGTGAAATAAGGTACCGCTTTTGCTTTCTATCTCCTTTTGACATGATTAACGAGGTCGTGAGGGCATCTTCCGTGCTTCGCTGTGGCATGAACCCGTATTGCTTAGGACTGAGTGAAGGAAGCATGTGCCATTGGATTCGGCCTATCATTAATTTTTCCACTATCTTTCCGGGATCGGTAGTAGACCTATCGGCCTGTAGGATTTAGGGAGGTGTAATCCTCTTTTCAGGTTTCGGTATTATGACGACATGTGCGGTCTTCCAGTGCGTGGGAAGTAAGCCAATTCCAGGCATTTATTGGCTATCGCTAGAAATACTTCCATCTCGCTATCGCCGCTATGCAAATATCTGCCGTCAGGCCGTCTGGTCCCGGAGCCTTTTTCGGATTTAACTCTCTCAGGACTGCCTTCAGTTCCACCATCGTGAACGGTGGATCATCTTCCGACAGTCTTAGGCCTTCTACAGGTTTGTCTTCTATCCTTTCTCTCGTTCGGATGTGGAATGGCATATCCGTCGATACAGAGTCGTCGGGGTAAAATGTGTTCGCGAGAAGTTTTGCCGATTCGTGTGGGCTCAGTGTTTTGCCCTCAGAGTTTCTCAGCAATGTGTCTGGCAGTCTACCTTTTTTATTCCTTATTACTCTGTATACTTTGTCCCACATGCTTTCCTTGTCCTGGGTCGTGCAGTACTCTTTCCAGCTTTCTGTCTGTGCTATTTCGGCTTTCTGAGTGTATATCGTCTTGGCCGTAAGGTAATCTTCGATTACGGCCTTTTTTCTCGTGGGGGCTGCGTTGCGGATTCTCCTCTTTTTGCGCAAGACGTCTTTTTTTAGAGCGCTTAGTTCCGCTGTCCACCAGGGGAGATTCGCTTTTGTTTTCCTCTGTCCTATCTTCGGAAATATTTCTTCACAGACTTCCTGGATAGCAGCTATGTATTCTCTGCTGTTCGCTTCCAAATCCTCAGGTCTCTTCGTTCGTTCGACCTTTTCGGCAATCCCGTACTTCTGAAGAGTATTTCTGAGCTGTAGACAGAATTCAGTCCAGTCTGCTTTGTTCGTGTTGTATCTGCGCGTGGTTATCGGCTCCATGGGTTTATGGGCCCGCTTAGACGCAGGTTGAACACGATCGCGTTGTGGTCCGATGTTGTTGCCGTTCTGTCCACTCTCCACTTCTCGACTCTACCTATTAGGGGTGAACTGCATGCGGTCACGTCTACTATACTACTGCAGATTCTATCGCCCTATAGGTCTCGAAGGTGGGAGTGCTTCCTGTGTTGAGGATGTGGAAGCCCATTTCGTCCAAGAAATCTCTGTAAGCCCCTCCTGTCTTCTCTCTGGCTTCCCACCAGTGGCTCCACGCATTTATGTCGCCAGCTATGATCAGATTTTCTGTTCCCAGATTTTTGCAAGCCTTTTTCGTTCTGATGATATATGGCTCGATGTCCTCGTCTCCTTCGAAGTAGATCGAGATGATACCCAGCTTCATTCTGCCTATTTTTAATAGGACGGCCGATTCGGTTTCCGTGACTAGTTGTGGGTCATGTAAAACCTCTACTTTGTCTCCGAAAACAATTATCGCCGCTTTCACTGGTTTCTGGCGGCCGACAGTGCACTGTATTACTTTGGTGCCGGGATTTTGTTTTAGGATGCCTTGAGTTACCTCTCAGGAGCCAACCAAGCAACACGCGTTCGTATCGCTCTCCGCGATTAAATTATGTAAATTACAATTTCCCGCGAAAATAAACTGTCCGACAACAGTGTATAAGTGTGCAAGTGTCTTAGTGATCGAATATCGGTGTCACCTGGTGAGAACCGACGCTATCCTGGAAATTAAAATAAAGTTTTCGAAAGTGCCCAAGAGAAATAGCCGTTCGGATATCGGTAAAGTGTCGTGCTTAGTACACAATAAAGTGCACACCACAGGCCGCCACATATCCCTCAGGAACAATAGCAGGAAGAATTCCGGAAACTAAAATTTCCGGAAAGAAAAATAAAAATTTCTCATCTCGTAAAGAGACCCTATTCTTAACAAGTGACATATATCACACGGTGACCTAGTAGACATTTGTCACCAAAGATTGTATGAGTCAGAACTTAAATGTAAACAGGGCTTCATTTGAAAATAGAAACCGATATACATATCCCAAAACGCGCGAAACAAAAACGAGACATAAAATATAAAAACACGCTGAAAATAGGTGCGACCTGAAGAATTTCCTCGCAGATCATAAAGTGCACAAGCACGATAAGTGGACTGAACGGATTATATTCCAAAAATAGTGCTCTTTGTCAAAAAGAAGTTTTTCGAAAACACTAAAGTCCACAAATCAGAATAGGGTCTAAAGGTGAAAAATAATTTCCCATGACAAAGCACCATATCGCGGCAGCACGACCGAGCCAGTACATTGCACTGAAAGTTGCAAATCTGCGTCATTGGGGACGGCGACCGCATCCTTCATAAGGCGACCTCTCAGATTCGGTCAGAACGTGCGTCATTAGGCATGTACGAGTTTACAAAGTCTAACAAATCGGACTAACAATATAACAACCATTGCCCAAAAATTTGGATTAACACTTACATACAAAATAATAACAGAACAAAATAAAAATTCTAAACAACTCCTTAAGTCTCATCAAAGCCAGTAAAAGGAAAAAGAGACAAATAGTTGAGTGCAGAGGATTTTAAAATTGTTCAAAACAATTTAACTAAACAAAAACAAGTATAATAGATACGAAACGTAACAGTTGCAACTAACAAATCTGCTTGCTGTGCAGTAAAGGTAGCCCTCCTTCACCTCAAAATTATAAAAATACTTAAATAAAAAAAAAAAAAATAAAAAAATCGACAAACAGTCAAAGCGCACCGAAGTTGCAGCATCTCACATCAAGAAGGCACAAAACCCCGGCTGAGAACTTTACAGTCGAGGATGGTGAAACGCCCATTGAGAGTGCAAACCGACTTGAGTTTGCAGGAAGCGTAAAAGCGATCAACCCGCAAAACAGTACGCAGGTCGAACTCAGACGGTGCGCAACACAAAAGTCAAGAATGGGAGCAAGCAAGCTGCCCTCGTCACCACAAGAAATAGAAGAAGGTTCCACCATCTCAGCCCTCTCTGAAGTAAAATAGAAGAGAAGGTTGAGCATGTTACCGAGAACGAAAAAGGGAAGGGGCGGAGATGGACCTGGCGACTAGGGAAGCAAACGAACTGCTTCTGAAGGCAAAGAGGGCCCTGGAGTGCAGGCAACATGAAGCGAGAATGCTTGTCGCAACGGGTGCCTGCAATCACTCTGAGATCGTACTCTTTCGGACTCCCGTTCTAGACATAAATACAATCTAGAGGCCGAACGCAAACACGCACAAGAACTGGTGCGAATAGAGAACCCACAACAAAGATTTGACGAATGTCGTTAAAACGACAGAAGAATTCAGCCAGGCGCGAGAAGACGTCCGAAAAAGTCTGGACGAAACAAAATCTATAAGGGACTGGCTGGGTTATGAAACAGAGGAAAACAAGGAGACAAACAAAGACGTAAAAAAGCGACTACTAGATATAGAAACCTCTCTAAGGGAAATAAAGATGGAGAAATCCAAAACGAAAGCAGAAAGCGTTGCACCGTCCACTAAGAAAATGGAAACGGACATAAAGACGCTTTCGGCACAATTGGATGAACTCAGAAACAAATGGGGGGCTCTAAAGAACGAAACTAGCAAACGCTTGAAACGTCGAACAAAACTCTCCACGAATAAAAACCTCCCGAAACAACTGTCCGCTAACGAAAGGTAGAAGAAGAACAACTAAAAGCCGTTCAATCGGCAGTCGAAAATGTTAGCGAACGTCTTAACAGTGCCAGGGATCCAATCGTGCAAATCGATCTGCATGAGCAATTGCAGCCGCTGCAAAAGAAAAATGGAGGCAATGTCATCAGCGAAGACAATGAGGATAAAGAGCCCAGACACCGCCAACGCCGGAAGAGGAATCTCGAAAGACTGGCGGAAGCTCATAAAAACTCGCAAATCCCAAATCCTCATACGCAGAAGCGGCTGCGAATCACCAACCCGACCGAATCACCGTTGATAGTCTCCTCAAAGGACAAAACCCATAAGGAGAACACGTCCTTCAAATAATGAGAGGCTATCGACACAAAGAAATCAGGTGCGAAAGTGGAAAGGGTCCGAAAAACCAGGAACCAAAAGGTGATACTGAAATGCAGCACGAAAGAGGGACATGGAGGATCCAGAACAAAATGAGGTCCCGTAAAGAAAATAAAGTGGAAGCAGCCAAAGCGGCGAACCCTGCTCATCATGAAAGGGGTAATGGCCTACCACAAGGACGCGGACATTATTGAAAACGTTCTGGCTCAAACAAGCACTTGGTTAAAGACATAAACTTGAAAGAAGTGACACGGGTCAGATAGGAAGAGGGCACGCAACCAACTACAGTGCCACCCAGTACAGAACTAAGCCCAAGTGTCCCTAAAGATTCCTAGAAGCAGGAAAATTGTATATCGACCTCAAAAAGTCGCAGTATACGATCAATCCCTCTGGTCCAGTATGCTAAATGCCTAGGTTTTGGGCACACGAAAGCTGTTTGCGGGGAAAAAACTGCGACATGTAGTTATTGCGCGGACAAAACTCATGAATGGGAAAAATGCCTGAGTTCTTCCTGCTATGTTGTTCCTGAGGGATATGTGGCAGCCTGTGGTGTGCACTTTATTGTGTACTAAGCACGACACTTTACCGATATCCGGAACGGTTTTTTCACTTTGGGCACTTTCGAAAACTTTATTTTAATTTCAGGATAGCGTCGGGTTCTCACCAGTTGACACCGATATTCGATCACTAAAGACACTGCGCACTTTACACTGTTGTCGGACAGTTTAATTTCGCGGAAATTGTATTTTACATAGCTTATCCGCGAGCGATACGAACGCGTGTTGCTTGGTTGGTTCCTGAGGGAGGTAACTGGGTTAGGTTAGGTTAGGTTTTTTGTTTTGATCCTTTTGCCCCTGTCGCATGTTGGCGACAGCCATGTATGCTTTTATCAGTTTCTTACATGGGTTAGGTTAGGTTAGGTTAGGTTGGGTTAGGTTAGGTTAGGTTAGGTTAGGTTAGGTTAGGTTAGGTTAGGTTAGGTTAGGTTAGGTTTTTCAGCCCCGTGGCTTGACGACCACGGCCCTTTTACTATTTCTCAGATTCTTACCTCATGCTTACTTCATCGTCAGGGATAGGTGGGATGGATCAAAATGGTTTATTATCGTTTATATTTTGTTATCATTTTTTTTTTTTCTTTTTTTGTTTTTGTTATTTATGTATATATTTTAATTATTACTTCTTATTCTTTTATCTCTTTTACTTCTTTCTTTTTTCCTTCTTTTTTTTTTTTTTTTTTTTTTTTTTTTTTTTGATGATCGGTTTTCTAATAGTGCTATCTATATCTTATATCTAATGTTTCTCTTATGTTAATCTTATTCTTAAATGGTTTATTTTCCATCTTTCTTATTCACATTCCTTAAACTTTAATAATTTTCATGTAATACCTCAAATTAATTTTATTGCATCTTTCCGTTAAAACTGTACAATACTTAAAAATTTTTCTTTTCCTGGCATCATCCAGAATCTCCGGGAAGTGCCGCCTCGAGACCGCGACACCAATTTCCGCTTCTAGTGCCGCACGCTCCCGAAGGAACATATCACAGTCCTCGAGAACGTGCAGCACATCCTGAATTTTGGCGGGGTCGCAGGCGCAGGTGAGTCCAGCTTAAACCTAAACGGTACTGCGCGACCCACCATGACCTGTTAATGTCTGCGCCATGTGGGACGTCATTTCGGTGTCGCCAAGGACCCTGTACGCTTTTCCACTCGGGGAAGAAGCGCTTAGTGATCTCACCAGTGCTTCCCTCGGCGTATCGTTGCTGCCACTCAGGCTCGCCGCCCTGATCACCTTTTAGCGTACGACAGCGGAAACTGATCATAGTCCGCTGCCGTCTTTTTGGTGAGCGGCGCGCCTGGCGAGTCGTCTGCGCTCGTTACCCGCGATTCCGGCGTGCGCTCTAACCCAGAATAGGCGCACGGCCCTGCCCTCCGCAACGATCTCGGAGATGTCGCGCCTAGCTTCTTGAGCCAGAGGGTGATAGGTCTTCGGGCCGGTCAATACCTCAAAGACTTGGGTCGCTGAAGATGTTGACCAGCCCGTCCTTACCATTCTTCACCCTCCGTATCGCTCTTTGCAGCGCGACCATCTCAGCCTGGAAGACCGTGCAGAAGGGATCGAGCCGGAGCGTCGAGTACCAGGTCTCCTCCCGTCCCGCCATTCGGTCAGGGCGCACCGACTTTGCCCTCAATACGGCTTCCGTCGGTGTAGATCTGCGGCCCGACCACCGCGAGACGGTCCACCGTCTGGAGGTCGAGGTTCGACGCTCTCGTACCCGATCTCGGGCACGTGCGCAGGGTGAAGCAAGTCGCCGAAATACACGGGTCTCTCGAGCTCCCGGTCGACAAAGTGTCCCCAAATCTTTTCCGCGCTTCACCTCATACAACCAGGCCGCCTCCCTCACCCTTATGTCGAGAGGAGCAGCCTCGAAGGATCAGCGCGGAATGCAGGGACACTGTGCGGTGAGCCCGCACGCCTTAAGAGCGATGCTGCGCTGGACAGCGTCGAGCATCTTGCGCACACCGAGCTTCCTGTCGCCGGTGCCCAAGCGCACGATGCGTACAGCACGGTTGGCTCGATTACGGTAATGTATATGGTCCTCACGACCTCCGGACTCAGACCCCACGTCGCCTTGGCCGCTCGGGCTAAGCCCTTATAAAATATTGTAGCCTTTACAAACCTTGGCGACATGAGGAATGAACGTCAGCTTCCTGTCTATGGTCAGACCGAGGAGGCGTATTTCGCCAACCAAGTTGATCTGCTCGCCATTCATGTACCACTGGGTCGTCATATTTCAGCTTTTGGTCAGCACCATCGAATTTGTTTTCGATGGCGCGAACCTCAGCTTATTTCTGACTCCCCAGCAGTGCACGCGAGCTAGACGTGGTTGGCCTCCTCCTCGATCGACGAAGCCGACTGCCCGGAGAACATGAGGACCACATCATCCGCGAACGCCTGAACGTATACGCCGAGTTCCCCGAGTTCTCGGAGTAAGGAGTCCAGAATGAGATTCCAGAAGGTTGGACCGGCTATGGAGCCCTGTATACAACCCTTGGAAGTTTCCCTTCTGGACTCCCCTCAGCGTATCGCACTATCACCTCTCGGTCCCGAAGGTAGCCTTCACCATGCCAAAGAGGTTCACCGGGAAATTATAGGCGAGCGGCTGGGTCTTCATCGCCGGTTATCAAATGTTATCGAATGCGCCCTCTATGTCCAATGACACCAATAAAACGATCTTTTTGAGAACTAACTCTTTATAGATGTATGTCATCAGATCATAAAGGGCATCCTCCGTCCCGCGCTGCGGCATGAAGCCATACTGCGTCGCCTGCAGCTTCGGCATCAAGTGCCATTGGAGGCGCCGACCAGCATCCTTTCCACTGTTTTGCCCAGCACAGGAGCAGGCCTATGGGCCGGTAAGACTTAGGACGGGCATAATCGTCCTTGCCCGGCTTCGGGATTACCTTTATGGTCGCCACCTTCCAGGCCGGGGAAAGTATCCCAGCTCTAGGCACTTATTTGCCATCGCTAGGAACACTCCCAGGTCCCGGAAGATCGCAGCCTGGCATATGTCCGACGTGAACCCATCAATGCCGGGGCCTTTCGAGGATGAAACGCCTTAAGGGCGTTTTAACCTCAGCCCGGTAAAGGTGGGTCCACCCGGGCAGATCCCCGAAGTTGCGGGTGGACGATCATCCCCGTCGGTTTGCCTTCTGACTTCCGCGTGATGCGGATGGTCAGTATCGACCGGTCATCAGGGGAAGGTTTCCGCCAGGAGGGTCGCCGACTCGTTCGGACTTAATACTGAGTCGGTTTGAAGTAGGATCCTCCCGGTTTTTCCGTTTCCCTGATGACCCTGTAGATGCCGTCCCACAGGCTCTCCCGTCCTGTGCAGAGCAAAATCGCTTCCAGCTCGCGGTCTGCGCCTCAGCCGCTGCCCTTTCGTAAACCTCTCTGGCCTGCACATATTCCCCGACCACGTACTCCCCCTGCTAGGGGCCGCGTTTCGGATGCGCCGCTTCTTGGTGCGCATCCTTTTTCAGCCTCTAACTCGGGACTCCACCAGGGGTTTCAGTCTACGCTTCGAGTTTCTAGGTGGGATAGCAATTTCGCATGCTTGTCGGATGCATTCGGTGTAGGCCTCCACGATCCCATCGAGTCGGTCGCACGAGTCCACAGATTCCACCATCTCGACGGTCAGAGCCCGTTCAGCGAGCAGCATCCATGGCTGCTGCGAACTCGGACCATCGAGCCTTTGCTGTGTTGTAGACCCGTGTACCGGTGGGGGGCCGAGGACCGGACCGCTTCCCCATTCGCACGGCGAACGTGACCGCGTTATGGTCCGAGGATGTTACATCTCGGACCACCTGCCATTCCTCCACTCTATCCAGTAGAGCGGAGCCGCACGCAGTCACATCTACCACGCTCCTGAAGAGACGGTCCCCTATACACCTCGAACGTGGGCGTATTGCCTTCGTTCAAGACGTGCAGCCCTCAGTATCGAAGAAATCGCAGAGATCCACCCGCGTGCATCGTCATGTTCACTACCCACCATACCTCCACGCGTGACGTCGCCCCCAGGATTATTTTGTCCGTCCCGAGTTTAGAGCAGACGTATCGCACGCGATCGAGGTACGGGCCGATGGGCATGTCCCCTTCGAAATACACCGACACAACGCCAATCCTGCAGCTTCCGGCTACAATCACGGCAGCCGTGACGTTTTCGTCGATGAGGGTCTGATCCTCCTCGACGTCCACGCCACTGTCCAGGACTATGATGGCGGCTTTGACGGGTCCCCTTCGCGGAGTCGCCTTTTGGACGACTCTGCATCCTGGTACCGTCGCACCTCGCCAATACTCCCAACATAGGGTTCCTGGACTAGGGCTACCGCAATTCCGCCTATCAGCCTCAACGAACAGCTCAGACGTAGCGAGCTTACTGCGCTGCAAGTTGGACTGAATAAACCGCAGGGATACGTGGTCAGTGTTTTCTTCCGTGGACGATCCTCGGCCGGTTCTGTGCGGGCATGGGAATCCAGGGCGCCGGCGGCTAACAATACCCACTTTGCCCGAGCTATTTCCTCCCACTTATGACGGATGCACTCCAGCTAAACGCTCCATGTGCAGCATCCCTACCAGCCCTTACGCAGTTAATACAGCGCGGTAACTCACCCGCGCTCCGGGTCTGGCATTTTGCAGCCATGTGGTCCCCACCGTGGGCACTTGTCGGACACGTCTTTGCAGTACTGCTTGCCGTGTCCGAAGCCAAACAGCGCGAGCACTGCACTGGGGGACTGATCCCAGACCGGACGCCGCTGTAGCCCCACGTATACGTAGCCGGCTTTCATGGAGTCTCTGATACAGCTCGGGGTGACCTCGAGTACCGGGTGGCTCAAGGTCATTTCGTGCACGCCGCTCGATAGCACACCTTGCCCTCTGCTTGTCCCAATCGAGACCCTCGGTGATGTGCTTGTTTTGGGTCCTGAGCGATCTCACCACGTCCTCGTCTGTGTTCACCCTTAGGACGTCCCGGATAACCACTGTTGGCAATCTTTTTCGGGTTTGGAGACCCTTAAGTCTGCCCGCATCTTGAGCCGCTCCTCAATCTTTTTTGCGTCTTCTGCTGAGGGCAGCTCACCACTACCTTTGGTTCCTGGCCTTCCGGGTCGGTCAACGGCCACGCCCATCTCCCTCGCGTCAACCACACTGCGTAATTTGGTGACTACCTGCTCCGCAGTGTGGTTTTCGATGCTGCGAGTATGAGCGTGTGCCCCGCTCCTGTCCGAATTTCAGGGCCAGGAATCCTTTTGGGGCGGCATCCACGGGTTTCGGCTTCGCCGCCACCTCTGCGTAGTTAGGTGCGCGCGGGCGTCCCCGCCTCCAGCGTTTTCTGTATTGCCTCCAGTTTCTCCGGGACGTCAAAGTGTCCAATAAATTCCTCGTCAGGAGACCTCCTGCCATCTTGTCTATCTTATTCTCTATCTGTAGGATCCTGTCCAGGTTTTCCTTGGCGATCTTTGCAATGCGTTTCTCCGCGGCCTCCGCTTCTCTTGCCCTTCTCGCTCTTCCGCTCCAGCTCCATGACGTAGCCGAGCGGGACTCCTCGAGGCGAAGGGCGAGCTCGCTGATCGCCGCCAATTTTCCGATTACAGATTCTTTAACATCGCGGCTAATATTTCTTAGACCTTCGAGCTCGCTCCTCGCCTCCATGGCAAGAGTCCCGATACTGGACGCCAACCTCCCTATAGGGTGGGCGTCCAGCCGTACTGATCGGCTGTCTCGCGGTTCTGGCCGCGAGTACCCCGGACAGGTCCACTGGCGTCGGTCTCCCCGACGCGGGCAAAGACGGGCGGCCTATTTCGTCTTTGAGGCTCGCCCGTCTGGCGAAGTCTCCTACCGCTTCCAGGGCGGTGAACACTCCGACGTCCGACTCTCTAGCCGCCGCCACGGCGGCATCCGCCGACTCCACCTCTACCACCAGTTTTGCCGGCGGAGCCCCCGCCGCGACTGTTCCGTCGTTCAGAACGTCTTCGGTCCCCCGCGCCCTTTTCTCATGTGAGTTCTTCGCACCATCGCCCGCTGTTTCTGGGGGGGTGCAGGGGACAGGTGGCGTTGTCATAATTTTTTGTGATACTATTTTTTTCTTTGCCACCGTCCCAACCTCGGCCCCCTGGGGGACATGGGCTCACGCTCAGACTTGGACGTAGACGCCCCTTTCGCGACCCGCCTTGTAGACATTCTCTCCCGATTTGGCACCCTAGAGACTCTAGACAATTCCTCAGTTCCCGGGGGCGTCGTTAAGTTATAAAAATTTGCAAGAATGTTAAGTATTAAAACGAATAAAGTGTAAAATCAAAATCACTGTCAAAATAGTCGATTGCAACAAGATAAACAATAATTTTTAATTTGATAAAATGAAGTATAGATACAATTATTTATGTCAATTAGTAAAATGTAAAAGTAACGATAAATTTAATGTCAAATTGTAAAATCCTTAAAATTAATGTATATAGTAAACAAAATTAGATCAAGATTAAAATAGAATTATATGTCAAATTGCAAATGTATAGGGAATAACACATAAAACAACAACAAAAAATAAAAATGTCAATATAAAATAATACACTAAAATTTCAATTATATCAAACACCGCAACAGAGCAGCACAACAACACACAACCCAATAGGGCACTGACCTGCGGCCCGTCTCCCTAGATAAAATTAAGAGACAAAATTGATTTAATGATTACTCTTTCTTTTCATCTTAGAATCATCCAACATTACCAGGAATTGGCTTTCTGTTACTTTTAGTTATTTCATAAAGGTATTCTCAGTTTTCAATTTTTCAAGTAAAGAAATAGATGAAAAATATGTCAAAACAGATTGTTTTTCTTTTTCCTTATTCATGCTCTGTCAACTCAATAATGTTTAGAACATTTTAATACCCTCCTCAAAAATGTCATTAAAATATCTAGATAAGAGTAGATTATTATTTACATCATTTTCTTCATCCCAAATATCCATGTTGGAGCCATCGCGGCAGTTTGGAAGATCTAGCATAAGAGCCTCGATGAGGGCAGTACTTTTGGTAATAATAATTTTTGGCTGTCGTAAAGTTTCTGTGGGGGCAGTATTTTTAACAGTTCATTTTTGGACATCTAAAGTAACAAAATCGAACTAAATAGCTAGAAAAACTAAGTACAATCATAAGATAGGTTTATCGTAAATTATACTAAATTTTGTTGCGAAAAGTTTGTGGCGGTACTTCGTAGTCACAGGATATTTTCATAAGATTTTGATATAAAATAATGTAATACTAATATAAATATCTGTTTGTATAATTGATTATATAATGCAACTAAATAATTTTCTTTTTAGTTATTTCAAATGTTTAATAGTCTTTTAATTTATTAATTAAATTACAACAATTTGAGGTCATCAATCGTGAGTATTTACTACCTATATCACTATATCATAAGCAATTCTTACATTAATCAATGACCTATAATCTTTTAATTAAATGTTTATCAAGACTATAAAAATAATAACATAATATCTTGTTAAAGCTAGAAAGAAAAATTAATTATTCAAAAATAAATTATTCAAAATAAATTATTCAAAATAAATTATTCAAAAGTCACTTGTTACGGTAAGCAATTTTGGTTATTATATTGAATGTCACATTACCGGTATTGTTTTTTTTTATAGACAATCGATAGTTTTCCAACTTGCATTTTCCACTTTTTGAAAGATTGTCAAAAACAGTAATTTGTAATTGATGAAGTTGTAAGTCAAAGGTCAGTCTTTTGCTGGTCTATACATTTTAAGGGGCTTCTCAGGGGATGATAAAAGTACTTGTCTAGCTCTGTAGTGTCGTGATGTAGCATTATAGTTATCTGTGAGTGCATTGGATAAATTAAACCTAAATCAGCAAATCTACCATTTATAAACTTATAATTATGTTTTCAAGTGTTTTCCATGACTAGATCTAAGAAATGAACGAACATTTATATTTTCTATTTTTTTGTTTTGTGGTAAGTCTTGTAACATTCCATGAGTTAGTTAAGGATTTCCATTCCTTATAGCACAATGTAGCTTAATAACTGTGGCAATTAAAAACGTAAATGCACAAACTTGCGTTGTAACTTTGAGAACTCATTGGGATGTTAAATATTACATTAGTTGACAACCATTTAGACAAATGATTTAAATGTAATTAGCTGATAAAGTTTCAATTAAAAAAATGGTTACATTTGATTGTTACACAAACAATTGTCATCCAGATATAGCACATCCATTTTAATATATCAGATCTTCCCATTGGTACTTACTGCCCCTCATTGCCGTGTGAGTTAAATTTGTATACAAACTGTTTCAGAGTGGTAAAACCAAATTAAAACCAAATTGTGTTTATACAATTAATGGTTATATAGAGCTATCATTTTGTGACTACCTCAATTGAATCCATTGTATCTTAAAATGTTGAAATGAACGTTATTGGTTGGTGGTATTCACTGTAAAAAAAATGTTATAACAGTTAAAAATTTTGTTTAAATACGGCTAAAGAGATAAAATAAAAATTAATCAAAATTTGATATATAAATATCCAGAAAAATAGCCTGATCAATATTTTATGAAAGTGATCTCTTGTATCTGTTAATTTACATAGAAACTGATGAAGATAATATATTTTGAACTTGAGACTATGTTTTTAATACATAATGAGCATTAATATATGATGTTGGCATTAAAATTGCATATACATTAGGAGTACAAATAAGTTTCTGCCGTTTTTTGTCAATAAAATAGTATTTATTGTGAAAGAACGGTAATTTAATTTTAATCGAAGTATTGTCCAACACTAGCAACAATTTTTTTCCATCTTTCAGGCAGTGTTCGGATTCCAAGTTTGAAGAACTCCTTATCTTTTGAGGGTATCCATGAATCAACCTAATTTTTGATATCTTCATATGTTGTAAACCGCTGTTCTAATAATAGCATGTGCCATTGACTGGAACAGATGATAGTCGGACAGCGCAATGTCTGGTGAATACGGCGGGTGGGGTAGAATGTCTCAATCAAGTGTTTTCAAATAGTTTTTCACCGGAACCGCTACATGTGGACGAGTATTATAATGTAGAAGAATAATTTTGTAGTGTCTGGAATAGTATTTAGGGCGTTTTTCCTTCAGAGCTCGGCTCAATCTCATCAATTGTGTTTGGTATAGAGTTCCAGTGATTGTTTCGCTTGTATTAAGCAACTTTTAATACACCACACCCAACTGATCTCACCAAATACAAAGTATGAATTTTTTTCCATGGATATTCGGTTTTGCTGTGGATGTTGACGCGTGGCCAGGTAGTCCCATGATTTTCTTCTTTTTGGATTATCATAATGTATCCACTTTTCATCACCAGTGATCATTCGATATGAAAAACTTTTTTTTGTGCTTAGCTAGCAGCATTTCACTCATGCATAATCGGCATTCAACATCTCTCGGCTTTAATTCGTATGAAACCCGATTACCTTGTTTGTGAATCATTCCTAACAATTTTAAACGATGCGAGACTACTTGCTGAGTGATTTCTAAAGTAAGTGCAAGTTCCTTTTGTGTTTGAGATGAATCTTCCTGCAATAATTCCTCCAATTCTGCATCCTCATAAATTTTTGGCCTTCCACTGCAATCTTTGTCTTTTTAAAATTTTTGAAACTACTCATGACGTGTTTTCTCACTCAAGGCAGCCTCATATGCTTCTATGAGCAATCGATGTGCCTCAGCTACAGATTTTTTTTAATTAAAGAAGTAAACTTAAAGTTCCCACAATTAACACTTATTTGGCTCAAATTTAGACATTTTTGGTTAAAAAAAATATGTGATTCTAATATGAAGTTAATAATATTGATAGGGTTATGTTGTTCTTGAATGAGCAACCTAATTTTCAAACCGGTTATTATCTGCAAATTCTAACGTAAGCCTCATGCCATGCCATCTCTCTCAAAATGGCGGTAACTTATTTGTACTCCTAATGATTATATGATTTTCAGAAAAATGGCCTAAAACTGTGACAGGATTGCCTAGCACAGCCGGTACCACCGCCAGTATTGCTTTCATTAGGCGTGGCAAGATTTACATTGGTCACGTGGGAGACTCAGCTATTGTGCTTGGCTATCAAAAAGAAGGTGAAATTTTTTTTATGGTTTATATATTTGTGAATCAGTAAATCACAATTACTGATCACTGCTATGTGACATACTGTGCTCACTCTTTCGAATGGCGTCATTGTCTTTGTCAGTCTTAGTCATATCATATCTTCATTGATCATGATGAAATAGATCATGTTTTGTATTAACTTGTCATGACAAGTTATCAGTATCATGATACTGTAGCACATTTTTTTTCATTACAAAGTCAATATGAGCCGATGAAAATATTCAGTTGTGAATTAAACAAAAGTTTTTATTTATTACTAGACCATCGTCTAAAGTATATCTGTGATTGCTATCATCAATATAATTCAAATACTATTATGATCCTACAAAATTATTGATATTCAAAAATAGTAATTGTAAAATTTGAAAAGTAAGCATTCTAAATTGTGATCCAAAACAAAGAATAAATATTTTATTAATATGCTCATATGTACAAAAAGGAAGAACTTTGTTATTGGAAATGTCCTCACATTTAATGTTTTATTATGGATCATTCCATATAGGCTGTGAAGAGTGGTGCGCGCGTCCGCTTACATCTGAGCATAAGCCAGAAGCGCACGGGGAAATGGAGCGCATCGAACGCTGCGGCGGAAAGGTGGTGGCCAAAGCAGGGGTACCGCGTGTCGTGTGGAGTAGGCCGCGCCCGCCGCCGCACGCGCCGCACCAGCCCGCCGTTGATGAGATCCCTTTTCTGGCTGTGGCGCGGTCTCTCGGTGACCTCTGGAGCTACAATGTGCATCGCGACGAGTTCATCGTCAGCCCCGATCCAGACGTGGGCGTGTTGCCCATTGACCCCTCTAAGTTCAGGTGCTTTTTAGTGATTCCTTGTCATTATGTACTTATGAAACTAAACTATGATGTTAAATAATATCTAGTAATTTTTACCTATTTTAAGTTCGAAACATTGTTTTCCTAATGTAGGATTTGTCAAATTTTTTTTGCCCATTACCACTAACACAGTTGGCCATGACTTCTCTTGTCATGTAAGAACCGTTACCTATTTTCCTTGAACTATGTGATATAGAAACTGCATTTGTAACAAGTGGTAAATTCATATTATAATGGACATAAGTGGGTGATTCATAAGTAATGTTCATTTTCATAACTGTAATTGGTATGCTTTTTTTTATACATGTCATAACTTGTTAGGATACATCTTTAGTTCTATGAAGGGTACAATTGTTTTACTTTATTTTAGTGATTATTGTCTGTGTTGATTTATGGAGCCGGATGTTTTGATAATAAAATGTATGGAATGCATTTAATATGAAATTTGGGTATTGTTAAGACATTATAGAGAATAAAAGTGTAAAGCAGCCATGACAGCAAGTAAAATATTTGATATTGAAGAAGACACAGTCAATGAGCAAACCGCACAGCATTGGTTTAATCATTTTAATAATGAAGATTTAATGCTGGTAAATCATTCCAGCTCTGGTATGGGATATTGAGGCTACAAAAGAAGCAGTAAAAACAAACCCAGTAAACCCTGTGATACTCTCTGATCATTGGACTCTCTTGTACCTTCTAAAGACACCTTACATTTGCCATTTAAATTCATTGGGTAAGACCTATAGAAGTTTTGAATAGTGTTTCACAAATTATCGAGATGTAAGCGAAATTACGAGTAGAAGTGTACAAATAGCTCTGCCGAAAAATGATTATTTTATTAAATGCATTGTACTTGATAAAAAACAGATTTATCTAAACAATCCAAAAATGGAAACTCAGTGATTAAGTGAAGGACAATTCCTGAGCTCATCATTCAGAGAATTATGAAACTTTCATGTATTTTGAAATAATTTCAGATAAATGAATTATCACTGCCGAGATGTACAGTGAACAGTTAACATGAATATATGAGGTTTGTTACAGAAATATCCAGGTTTAGTAAACCGAAAATGGATGTTTTTACAACATGGAAATCCTAGGTTAGGTACTGCAAAAGCTACACAGGATAACATTGAAGAACTTGGTGGTATTGAGCTCCTGTCAGATCTAGCACTTACTTCGGACCTTGCACCATTAGATTACTATTTATTCAAATCTAGGGCGAAATTTTTTTAGGGAAAAAATTTGAACATTTGGAAAAATTGCCTTTTGGATACATAAAAATTTGGCAAACTCCATTTGGAGAAACAAAATTCAGAGTTGTCATTGGACTCATTGCAATAAATACATATCTTCCTCGTATTGGGAAGAGTTGCTAACTAACATTTTGTTAAATTTGAGTTATATTTACAACCTTATGTTTAAAATTTCTTTTATCTAACCCTCTAAGAAATATAACAATCTATGTAATAGTTACAAAGATATGCGGCTAGAAATAATAGTTAACTTACGAGTATCGAATAGGTAATTATAGGAACGAAGTCCAATATAGATTATTTCCTTTAAATTTCAAAAAAAGTATTAAGGGTCCTTAAAAACTTTTTATTTAAACTATGTGTTTTTTAGACAGTGATCACAAACAAAAATAATCAAAGGTTGTTAACTTATATTTCTTATTGTTAATCCCACTACAACCATACATTTCAAAATGCAGAATTTACTAAAGTTAGTTAGCTACTTTTTTTACAACATAATTCCTTATATTTAGTTATTAACATCACTTAATGAATTTTGTCATTGGGTGTACATCGAGTTAGGTAAATATTTTTTTAATGGAAAACTTTGCGAATGGATGTCGATCCTTTTATTCTGTCAACTGCGAGGCATTCTTGCTGTCTCTCACTTTATCACGTTGCAGTTAGTCACCATTTAGTCACCCTCTCGCAACTGTCGCGATTAGACATATTCTGCTGTATTTAATATTTTATTGATTTAAAACACTAGTAAGAATGAATAGCGGACAGTGTTTAATATCAATGGTGTTTGAAAATAAGGACACAAATAAAGATGGTAATAAAAGAGAAGAATTGTTGATAGTGAAATTTTAGAACAGGTAAGAATTGTTTTTTAATGTTCAATTGTTTAGCCCTTATGAGTTAAAAAAGTTAGATCATTACTCAAATTAGTCATTAGTTATTAAGCTAAATGAAAAAGATTACAATAACTTTATGTTTAAGCATTTTTATTTGAATGTACATCGCTCATTTTGAAAACTAAGTCATATAGTTTACTTTTCTGTGACTTCTCATTATATGTTGGAGATAGTTATTTATATGTCGTAATTTATTTTTTAAATAGAAGTTTTATGGTTTAAATAATTGTGAGTGCTATTTTTAATGTTGAAAGTAAATTTAAACAATTTGTACAAATAATTGCTTATTAATTATAAAATCATGAGTTACATAATGCAAGCTTTATATAACTCAATTGATTTATTACTTGATCTACAAATGTATTTGCGCATCAATTGTATACAATAATAATATAATCTTAAGTCATTATGATTATTATTGTCATTAGTGTGCTTCAGATTTTATAGTGAGTTTGTTTCTAATAAAGTTTTCTATAGGTATTACATATTATCATAACATTTATTTTATTTTCAGAGTCTGGAAAAACCAAAATCCACAGGATTCACAGCCTGTTCTCAAACAGAAACGAAAACTTAATGCGAGATAAAAATGACATGTTTTAAAAAAATGATTGACTAATATTTGATGGTACCATATCAGCACTAACATCCACAAATCCTAAACCATTGCATTCATTGACAAATCTCAAATCAAATCCAGGACCAGCACCTTTGCTAGGCCCAAGTAATAATGTTCTCGAAGTGTACCTTCAATAATCCTCGGGAGTGTAGCGAATGCTTACCAAAATCGTCTTCAATTGTCAATACTCATGATATTTCTCTTCAATCTTTAGAATTCTTGCAACTCCTCAAAAAATTAAATTGATAAAGTACCAATTGTATTTTTTAACATAATGACAGATGACTCCTCAAAATTAACTTCTATCAGGGAGCAAGACTTAGATCATTATGATTACATTTCATCATTATTATCGGTAGTGTCACAGAAGGGTTTTTCTTATTCTGAGTCATCATGGATACCTCATAGTGAAGAAGAAAGGCAACTTATGATAATCAGAAGCATAAATAAAGGTGTCATGAGAGAGTCAGAATCAAAAGAAGGATCCTCTGGCAGTGTAAGCAATATATTACTCATGTTTATACCATCTCTGATCGCAAATAGTACAAATGAACCAGAAAAGAGGAAAATAAAATATTCTAAAAAGGAAACCAAAAATAACTGCTAGAAGAAAAGCGATTCAAAGACTTGGAAAAGGAACAAAGCATTATTTAATAGACAACAGTGTTTGCCTTACGAAAATAAAGATGGCAAGTAGGTGGCTGCTAAACTGCCTAAGCCTGTTAACTGCGAAAATGTTTGCAGATTTGAATGCAAACAATTTACAGAAGATTGTATTGCTGTCTGTAAAGAATACTGGGCTATAGCTAATTATAAACATCTAAAATAATTTTTGCTGCACCATGTTAATATAGTATTTGTCAAAAGAGTAACTACTTCAGCTCCTGAATCAAAATGTAGAAAAGCTAGTAGAGAGTACAATTTTTACAAGGACGGGAAGTGTTTCCACATTTGCAAAAAATTTTTTTGTAAAAACCTGAAGCATTTTTGCTAGTGCTATAAATGAGGCACTTAAAATCTAAGTGATTTTGGCCACTACCTTGGAAATGATAACCATGGTAAACATCCGCCTAAAAACAAAGCAAATTGAAAGGATACTGATGATGTTCCCTCCTATGGAGTCACATTATTTCAAACAGAAATCTAACCATCTGTATCTCAATAGTGACTAATCAATAAGTAAATTTTATCATTTGTAAAAAGAACTAAAGTTAGAACAGGGCGAGAGTTCGGTTTCATTGGCTGTTTACAGAAGGATTTTTGGCCCTGAGTTCAATTTGTCTTTCTTTAAACCAAAAAAGGATCAGCACCTAATTTGTGCTAGATATAATGCTGGTAAGTCGACAGCTTTGAAAAAAGAATACGAAGGGCACATTTTGTGAAAAAAAATCTACAAAAGCTAAAGCGTTGGATAAACAGAGATCTCAGGATGATCCCTCTTTTCTTTCTGTTTCAGTCAACTTGTTCTTTCTGTTACAGTCAACCTGCAGAGTGTTTTACAAATTCCATCAAGTGATGTCGGTATTCTCTACACCAGAAAATTAAATATTCACAATTTATGAGTCTAAATTACCTAATAACACTTTCTGTATTCTTTGGAGTGAAATATATGGTAAGCAAAGTAGCATTGAAATTGCGTCTGCTTTAAATTAGTGGATCGAACAATTGAGCCCAGAAATTCAAGGAATATTGATATTTTCTGATACCTGTTTGGGCAAAGTAGGAACCTTCTTTTCTTCATGCAGTCCAAACTACTTCACTTGCAGTAATTGAAGAAAAATATTTGGAATCTGGACATTTGTGTATGCAGGTAGATTCTATGCACAGCACAATTGAAAAAGAAAAGCGCTACACTCCTGTGTACAGTACAATTGATTGGAAATTAATCATGATGAAAGCACAATCATTACGCCATAGAGATGACGTTGAACCTTACAAAATTAAAGAATTACATTTTAATGAAATGGTAATGTCAAAACTCTCAAGGAAATGATAGTAGAAAACAGATCGCCCAATCCAATAGTACGTAAGTTAAATGACTAAAAATTAAATGTCTGCACTTCGAGAAGTCTAGTCCAGGCATTATAAAATATTGGTATGATCATATTGGGCCGTATCTCTTAACTGATGTGACTCATACCAATTCAGAACAATGTAAAGCAGCAAGTTTTAGTTCCAATATACGCGTCACTTGGCGCAGCAAAACTATTCCTTTATCAGAAGAACCAGTACATCAGTATGAAGAGATCACAATACTTAAAGCTTATGCAGCTCTGTAGCAGCTCAGGCAGCAGCAGCAGCCAATATCTCAAGCAAAAAAGAACAACTTAAACTGTAGAAAAGGTACTATTCCTTCTCAACTGCATGACTGCCCACAACTTCGAATGTGAAAGATTATCTGCCTGAATCAGATATAAATGAAAATTCTACTGAAGATGATGACGTTTAAGTGATTATGAATAATTTTTTGATCTCAATTACCAAATTAATAGTCATGATCTTGATTTACTTTGAATTTTGTTTTTGCTGATTTTAACTGTAATGTTATTTTATGTTTCTGACGTTGTGAAGAATGTCTTCAATAGGCCTCATTGAAGAATTTCTTCACAGCACTTGCTGTATTAGGATGAAGAATTATTATGTAATGTTATTCGAATGTAAAAGTAGTTACTAAGCTCAAACTTTTTAGTTACATACCTTTATTATGCTTCTTATATATTCCATTTCACTAGTAAAAGTTATAATGTAATTTTATCCATTTTTGTTTTTTTCATATACTGAACCCTGAGTCATAGTTTATAGCAGTTAGTTATAATAAAAAATAAGGTACTGAAATTTCAAACCATAATATAAAAGGTTAACTGCCAAAAAAATTGTTTTAATTATTGGAAAATTGAATAATTATGCTTTATTTTGTTTTTTTTTTTCAAAAAAAACTTTTCTTTTTCATTAAAAACTACACTAAAAAAAATACTACTAAACTTCGTAAATCATAAGTTGATATTAGAATACAACTATGATATTTCAGCAGTATCAAAGTCAAAAACGGGAAAAAGCGATTATCTCGGAAATAGCTTGGTTTTAGTTAGTAAATTCTCCCAATACGGGGATGATAAATTAAAAATATGAAAATAATATTAAAATAAAGTTTTCGTACTTTCCATTTAAAAACATTAGTGCTTAAAACAATGTGGCAAGTTTTAGAACTGGCTATAAAGTTAACTATTGCTCAGATTTTTTCCAAAACAGGGAATTTAAAAAAAAACATTAAAATTTTTTTTTAGACCTTTGTTTATGAAGAAATATTTTTCAAAATGCTTTTGGCACTATATGACAGGTGTATTTGTTAATCATTATCTTATAATCTTTAAATATTAAAAAAAAAGCTGAATTCAGTCAGGGGAAGTATGATTACTGGCTATTAAATTACTTTTCTCTAACCTATTTCAGTGTACAGAAATGCATGTAGTTTATATTTTTTTATGCTATATTGAGATAATTAGTATAATGGATTATCTGGGTTGAGAGTCACATTGGAATCGAGAGCATAACCAGGATTCAACATAATTGAAAGTGAGATCTCATAATGTATAGAATGAAGGGATACATACAAATAGTTGGAGCTGCGAACGCGTCAGTATTACAGTACTAATCTCGATATATGTCTTATTTAATGTACAGATGTCTAATATTTGGAACGGATGGGTTATGGAACATGTTGTCGGCGGAGAGCGCCGTGCGGCTGGTGCAGGCTACGGAACGCCATAACGAGGCGGCGCTGGTGGCGGGTCCCGATCCGCCGCGTCATTGGCTCAATCCTTCTAAAAGCCTCGTTGACCACGCCTTGGAGAGGTATTCAGCTACTCAACTTGATTGCTTACAATCTTTTGTGAAGAGTTAAATAGATGTTTATTGATTGTAAGGTATGGCTTGGGCTTAACTTTCAAACATAAAGTGGTACTCAAGCAATATTCCTTACATTGGTAAATTATCTTCACAGCTGTGTTCAAAGAAACTACTTTTTTTTGTCATCATACACACATAGTACGAATTTTAATAAAACAAATTTTAAACAACAAACAAAATGAAAGCAATTTTAAAATTTATTATGATATTGTATTATAGTCATAATTTAAAAACTGCTAAAAGTAAACTGAATCTATAAATAATTTTGTACACACATGGAGAGTTAAGTGATAAGCTCGTGCTTATCCCTTAACTCTCATCATCAACTAAGAATTTAAACTAAATACATGGCTGTGTGAGTACTGGTATCAAGCTAACCACTAATTGATGGCTTGAACTTCCAATGTTGCAATGCAAAGTTGATCATATGTCGAGATGCAAGGTTGTTTGTATAATGTACAATTTGTTTCACAATTATGAAAACTAAAGTTAACTTGATTGAAACTTTTATCTGCCTATAGTACAACTGTTCTAAAAAAGTCAGATTTCACATTTGTCATTTTGTCAAACTTAGTGATGTCACCGTACACTTTTGAACTAGTACTTTCAAATACTTTTAGTCACTGTTAAAGTAAATTCAATAGAAAAAACTGTTAATATTGAACACTCGGGAACTGCCGCAGTAAAGCTATTGCATAGCATTTTTTATCAACTTACGGAATTATAATTATTTATTTATTTATGTAGTATTTTTTTTCTTTGATATTAATTTACGTTTTTCATCACTTTCTTCATTAATAATTGCACTTTGTTTATTTATATTTAAAACACTTTATACACAAATTTTACGCATATAGCTATTCACCATTAACTGCTATTCACTGTTGTACATAGGTACACCTATGTATACATATATACCTACATGTATACTTACGGGGCACATGCGGTGTGGCATTATAAAGATATGATAGATACCTATACACCTATATACTTTCTCACAAACAGCTGCTTACGTATTAGTCTGATTTCGGAGCAGCTCGTCTCGATCCGTGCGAGCTTCGTACAGTTGTACCATATACATACACGTTAAGCGAACGCTCGGCCGAGCTACAGGCGGAGTGAGGGGTGTTAGATTTTATTTTCTTTACGGAATTTCTTGATTCGGTCGCCGCGCTCAAAGCCCGCGATAAAAGCTATGCAATAGCTTAAAAGTAATATAATAATGTTAACTTATTGGATTATGATAATTATGGGTGGTGAAATACTAAAATAAAATTGTCAAAGTAATATACAAACTTAAATTTTAAAATCAATTTGAACCAGAAGAATAACTTGCACTCCAATCACTTTCATCTGCTCTGACTTGAATAGTGATATCATTTTCTATAACTGAATGTATTATGTCATGTTTGTAATTGTAAAAAATTAATTTTCTTGTCTTCTTGTCTTTGGTCCATTTTTCCTTTTTCGAAAGCCATTGTCAACAGACCAAATATTTTATTTATCTCAAGTATTCTATTGTGTGAGGTGTTGTGAGAATGTAAGAAACCGGTCATAAGCTTAATAACAATCACAATTTCTATGTTTTACATTTGTGTGAGAAGGAATTACATTTAAATGTTTTGAATCCTTAGAAATTTCAAAACATAAAGATAATAATAATATGTTCAATGACCAAATTAACATTTATAAATCGCCATTATTGGACACTTGTCTATAACTATTTGGGTAATGGTTGGTGATGGTTAGTCTGTGACATTTGACAGGTATGTCTATTGGTGGTGGTCTGTGGCTGCTGGTAAGGATGCTTTCCTCGCTCTTTGACCATTGCATGACAGCAGTTCACTTAACGAGGTTGTAACGGTTGTTTTTAACACTCCTTACACCCTGGTGGATAGAATAGACATGAACAGAAATTATTTTTAAACCACAAATATAAAATATTTTAATTTGCATATTGAAATATACTTTTGTAGTCTTTTTGGGTCAATAAACATTTATTTACGTTAGACATAAAATGATTTCTATTATTTATTTTAAAGAAGCAGATCACAACAATAAACATTAAGAAAAAGTAAGGTTGAGTATAACACTTAGTGCTCAATACTCAAATCATTTCAAATTGTGCCTGAAAACAGACATAATAAACACACATATGTATATTATAAAAGAGCAAAGGTAAGACAGGCAATGTTAAATACTGCGTGGCAGTGTTTGTAGTAGTAATCAGTTTTTTTATAATAATCTGTCTCACTCACTTGCATGAGCAGTAATATGATACCTCCCATCCAGCTAATGAGAAGTGTTGTAACTTCTTATATCAGAATTTGTGTTGTTTCATTATTTCTGAATTAAGCCTCCATCCCAAATATGCAGTATGCAGCTTCATTTCAAAAGTGTGTAGATATACAACATGCTCCTGATGTTTTCCATTACCTTCTGCAAATAACTACTGGTGATAATTATCAAAAGTTGTCAAAGAACATAAATTCAGAAATGCTTAATTACTGTGAATTTACAAATACAAAATGCTTATTTTTCATTTGTATATTAAGTATTTTAATGTAATATTCACCATGCCGCTTCTCGCTGCACATGTTCGGTCGTGAGGCTGCCATCCACAGCCCGCACCCCACACACTGATAGCGATGATAACCTGGTGCCATTTGTGTAAAGGGTCTTTCGCACTACATTTTGATTTATTATGTTTGAAACGTTAAAAAGATTAAAACTTCATTTTTAGCCATAAGTTATTTGAAAATTTTGATTATCATCAGTAGAGTCACTTGCTGAAGTTAACGAAAAAGCCAGCACATTGCATGTCAGTAGTAAGAGCTTATTTAAATTTATCAGGCAGCTAGATAATAAGGGCCAAGTAAAAAATAAGCATTTTGTCTTTTTGTTATCTTTATTTTGGGCTACATTCAAGGGGTAATGAATAAAAATTTTAATATTACCTATATTGAATCCAGTTTTTGGTTAAAAGTTGCATGAATACCGGCTGGCTCTACACTCCCATCACTCTTGATCCAAACTAGAACCTGCACTTGAGACTTGTCCCTTTCAGACATTGCAACTGGCTGAAGGTTGAGCAATGATGATGAAGATTTTTAAAATAGTTTATTTAGGACAATTGGGAATTTGAAAAAAAAAATATTGATTTTTTTCATATATTTTAAAACTTTATTATTAATAATATTGATATTAAATGAAAAAAATTGGAAAATTTTTTTTTTTCAATTATTTAAAAACGATTAAAAATTGATAATATTAAAAAAAAATCACTTGACTATAAACGCGCCATGATTGGTCACCATAGTTGTGACGTCATAATGTTATAACTGTTTAATAACAGTACAGCGTTTACGGCTATTACACGTGATTAGACAATTATATTGAAAATTTATTGCTAAAAAACGAGTCGTTAGTTGATTTCGATTAGCTATTAAAAAAAAAGTATTCAAAAACCCAATTGTAATTAGGCAATTTAGGAATGATTTTTCTGCTTGTTTTATCTTTCATGAAAAAATACCTCTTATTCATACTTCAGATGAGATAGTTGATTTGATACAGTGGCTTAAATTTTAATATCGAAGAGGGAAATAAAATCTCTATTAGGACAAGGATATTGTTATAACTGAAAGAAGGACACATTAAAATGAGATAGGAACTTATAGCTATATACATTTGCAGACGATGACAGAAAACATCATGAGCACATCTAATATATAATTTTTTAAAATTATCTTTTCAGTTAATAAATCATAAGGCTATTGGTCGCGGTGCAAGGGCGGGCCCCTTGCCCGCGACAGACGGTCACTTTGTGACGGAACATATCCAGTGAAAAGGGGCAACATGAACATTACATAGTATTTGGCACATGAATAAAAAATAAACATTTTGCGTTTGTAAATTTATAAAAATCTTGGTGACTGAGTATTTCTAAGTATGTATAAGTTTTTTGACAGCTTTGGATAGTTATCAGCAGTGATTTATGAAATAAAAAAATGTCATAAATATATTACATAAGTATACGAGGGGTGTATTACAATAATCCAAAGTGAGCCACATTCATTAGAACAAAATAATTTTCACGCAATATTTCTACCAAGTGCAATATCAAAATTTTGTTGGACTTTACGCTTATGCATTTTCAATATCATTATATCATGTTTACTTTAGCTAATATAACCGTAAATGCTGACTCAAGATTGAAATTATTGTACATTAACATTAATTGACCAAAGGTGCTATCATCGATTTTTTTTTTGGAACTGCTTTAGTATTAAAGTTTTGAAGTTTTAAAATTTTGTCAAAAATATATTTCAAATTAAAGAGCGAAAAAACTATTTTAAATATAATTTAGGATTCAGTTTGTTCATTGTTTCTAAAGTCACTGTTAATATCTAAGTTTATAGTATAAATATTTATTATTTAGAATGTGTAGCAATTTCAAAAGCATTTAGTGTTCTAACAAAAGTATTAATGGATGACAGATGGTCAAATACTCGGATGCGGGCTGACAACACGTCAGTGGTAACGCTGATGCTTGATCCGCCGGGGCCTCCGCGCGCTGCTGTATTGCGCGCGCGCACTTCTCAACGTCCGCCGCGTGCTGTCTCTCCTGCACCGAATCCGCCGGTCGCACCAGTACCGGCCCCTGCTCCTGCCCCCGGACTTGATCCACCGCAAAATGGTCTCACTATCATGACGCGTTATTCTGATACCGATCGTGCGCCTGCGTCAGCCCAACCACACGCGTCGCCTCTACCGCCGTGTGCTACTCTTGACGGTCGCTATTCTCTTGGTGGTCGAGATGATGCGCTGACAGACGTCGCTGTCGGTGCTCCAGGTACTACTACTTCCACTAATGCTGCTGTTGACGCGGATCGCGGTTACGCCTTCATTAATTACGGCAACCCCGCCGAATCTTCGTTTATGACGCGCTTGCTGCATCGTACACGTCTCGTCAATACTCTTGGCCACGTTTACGAAGAGATCGTTAATACAACTGAATCCTTAGCCCACACCGATGTTGACGTACCGTCTGGTCCAGGGCTCGTTGCTGAGCAAGCTCCCTCATCGCCCGCTCGCGCCGACACCGGCTCTGCTGCTGATGAGCGAGATGCATCAATAGACGCGGGTGTTCTTGATGACAGCAGGATTCAAATTAATGAGGTGTCGTCCAGTTCGCCCACCGATGGTCCGCCGCGGCCGCGTGCTCGCCGCCACCATCCCGCACCCAGCGCTCGCGTGTTGCGCTCGCAAGATGTCGAGCTCCACACTCTTCGGCCGCATACGCGACGCGCTGCTGCCCGCGCTAAGCCGCCTGATCCCGTGCCACATTCACAACCAACACAACCGATTCTCGAACGTGTCGTTATACTGAATCGCGCTCGCGGCGTCCCCGTTTCCCCTACCGTGTTGCGCGTTAGTGCTCCAGTTGAAACGCGCACTGCATCGCGGCGTACCCAGTCCGAGCTTCCGCAAGCGCCGGTACCGGCATCTGAATCTGGGCGGGTTACGCGCTCTAAGGAGTCCGTTTCCATCCCGCTCACGCAGAAGATCACTCGCAGCATAAGTAATGTGGCTCGAGAACTGCGTGGTCAATCGCAATCCACCACATTATCGTCCGGGCAGATCCCGGTTACTTCGCGCCCGGGAAACTCGGTGCGCGCCCCGGGCCCGCCGCGTCGGCCTGCTCCGGGGCCGCGCACGCAGAACGCTCATCTCACGCAACAGCATCCGCGGACCGAATGCTCCAAGGAGAATTTTGGGGCTGCGAGGCGGCGGCGGGCCGGCGCGCGGGCTCGCGGTCTGCTCGGGCTCGCGGCCGCCCATTCCGTTCCGCCCAGTAGTGAACACGACGGCGCCCCTCGCTCAACTCGGCCTGGAAGGCGCGTTCCCGTCGATGACGACGGCATCGTGGAAGTGCACTCGACGACGGATGACCACACGACGACTTCGAGTTGTGGCGGCGATTCTAAAGTGGCCACAACGTCGCGTCCGCGAGCTCTTCGTTCGCGAAACGATGCAGAACCTCCGGTTCCGAGTACGGCGACACGACGCGAACTGTCCAAAAGACCGCCGCCGCCAGCGCCCGCACCGATACCCGCAGCGAAAGCCGCTAAGCTCGGTACGCCCATAATCTCGGCTGAGCGTTGTACGCGCGCTTTAGCTAAACGTGCTTCGGGCCCTTGGGCGCCGGCGTTGGCGTTGCGTAATCGGTTGCGTAAGAGGCTCGCTAAGTAGCACCCGTGCCGCTCCCTGCCTCATCGTGCCTTCTAGTACTGCCAAAGTACGTTAAATAGTTAGCTATGTTTAATGCATCGTGTCCGCGGCGCGCTGCTCCGAATGACTCCTTGTTAAATTATGATTTTAATCATCCAAAGACAATGCATCATTAAAATTATTAAAGTATGGTATTTAAGTTAATTTATGTTGGATGCAAAACATACCATTTTATTACTCTTAGTGTACCTGATTGAAGATACGTTTTAACATGTATTGTTTGGGGGACCGTCAACAATGACGGTTTCATCTGAGAGCATTTTTTATGAATACATTTTAAGTACTCGACTCAGTCGTGACCTATGGGGAACAAGAAAAGGAATTTTTAATAGAACTAAGTGGTACAGAGGAGCATTATATTTTGTAATAAAAGAAAAAAGGGCAGTGACGGCGCGCGGATTTGCCGGCGGCGGCGGTCGTGTACACTGCAAACTTATCATATTTTGTATAATATTTGAATGTATAATTCATTATTGAAAATATCCGACTAAGGAAATTGTAATCGAGTTATTCTTTTTCAAAAAGAAATATAAATAGTAATATTTTTAAATATTTAATAGTATGTCGATAAGGACGATCTTGAAAAGGCCGCTTGGACCGAAGTACATAGGGCTGGACGGCGGGCGGTGGGGTCGGTGCTTCTATAACTTTTTCGTAGTGCCCACAGGGAGCGCCTTAACTGCGTCCCATTTGGGGAAATCAAGCACTGAAGCGTGTTTCCTAAAAATTAGCATTTATAGGAAATTATGAACAAAGACTACATTGGAGAAGGTCGGCGAAGGTCGGTTCTGTGGCAGCGTTTAGAAGGCCATGGACGTGGTCTGCTAAACACTGGCTCTAAACATATGGCCATGAAGGCCTTGGGCAAAGATACATTTGCAACAAAGTATTAGAGAAATTCTTAATAATATAAATTTGAAAGTATATTAAGCTTTCTTTTACGATACATGTATTCAAGTAAAATAAAGTATTTGGTAAGTAAATAGAAATAATATATCTTTTATAGTTATATGATACAGTTTTATTTACAAAAAATTTAGAGCTTAATCAACAGTTATATATCATGTATAAACTATGAAATAAAGATGTTTTTAGGTTTGAAAAAAAATGCATTTGAATCAAACTTAAAAGGTTTAAACCAGAAAAAATATGTTAGGAGCCACGGATCAGTTATTTAAAATATATAAATTATAGCTTTGAAGATTTAGTCTGTTTAGCAGAGTGAGTGGTGTCGAAGGCTAACCATAGAATATGCTTACAATTTTAATTTGTGAGTTGAAGACTGAAGGTGTATATAATTAAAGAGAAATCTGTAAGAGACGTCCGGGTATTTGGATGGCGACGACCGCGCCCGTCCCGGCAAGTGGCGTGGCACTCTGCTAGTTCATGTCGATGGTTTTAGCAGAGTTCTGGGTCGATTGAATTCTACGCGGAGCCACCTTGGCGTGATTCATAGCCGAAGCGTTATGTCCTAAAGCGGGGATCGTATCGCGCGAGACGATGGTCCCTAGTGGTGTATTGCGAGAGCCGTCGTCCGCACTGTTGCGACCTCTTGTCGGTGCTGACAAATAATTAAAAACAAGATTAAAAATATTAACATCGTCTTATTCGTGTGGAGGCCTGCATCTTGATGTTATAACGAGCTACGACTGCGACACTTCTCGCTTCAAACAAACCTACGATTGCACCCAAAGGCACCCCAGAGCCCGCCGCCTTCGGGGCATTTATATGTATTCTCCTAGGCCTTAATTTTAATTTTATGGATAATACCTTACCATACGAGACGTCATGTGATGAAAAACCATTGAAACACATGTTTTAGACTAGAGAAATAGTTAGTTTTGATCTAAAAATTTATTTGTAATTTAAATATATTATTGCGCGGTCGTTCTTTGTTATTGTATTGTTGAAGAATTTTAATGAAATTGATTAATCAATAATTTTTGCAATGAAATGTGTGAAGTTTCATATTATGTAGAGAGGAGGCGATCGCCGTCGCGGTGTGTCCGAGGTGTTCGAATAACTCCGGCGCACGACGAACGCACTCGGTCTAATGTAAATAGATCCAAAGAGCGTGGGCTGTAGCAGCCCGCCGATTGTGCCTCACTGGTTACCAGCTTTTATTGTACAACTAGTTGTAAGTTGATATATCCAAGTACTATTTTTTCACTGGAGAAGTTTTAAAATGAAAAATAATACGAATTGTTAAGGTTATCTTGTAGAGTTTAGATCAGTGCGGTGATGTGGGCGCCGCGGTCGGCATTTTAGCAAATACTGTGCGATGTTATAAGAGCGTCTTTAGATTTATTTTTCGATATGCAATAAAATTTGTATCAAGGATCAAATTTTTCATTTTACTCCATTTATTTTGTGTACTAGAGTTTTTAAGCATTAAATTTTATGCAGTGTCCCACTTACATAACGATATATACGAGGGTGACTCCAAAATTATTGAGATACAGAAAAACAATGTAAGCAAAACGCCATATTTACATATGTTTAGAGCACAAGGGCTGCTGCTATTTATGTCCGGAATATCAAAAAGAAACAAACATCTATAATTTAATATGGTTTTATTGCTTTTCAAAATATTTCGTCATGATTATTTAGTGCACTATTGCATACGCTAAAACTAATTTTTATACCAATTTTTCCATTCTGATTGAGGTATCTCCAAATTGTGCATTTTGAATGCATCAAGGTCTCTTCGCGGCTCGAAAAACGTTGACACGTAATTTATTCTTCATGCTTGGGAATAACGCCCGTATTACAGGTGCACTCTTTCTTTACGATTAGGAACGGCACATCAGAACGCGGTAAAGAACGAGGGAAAGCGCGCGTGCCATTAAATTTGGTCGAAAATATCGTGTGCGATTGCGCACGTTCTTATGGCGCGTGTTCGAGGTGCGTACGTCCAAAGAGTCCTAGGTTGATTACCGAGTGATTCAGGTGTATGTATGTTGGCGTGTTAGACAGTTCGATGCGCCACACGACAGTTTTGTACATTTTACAATGCAAAATCAAAGAAATATTCCGCTAGTAGTAGTTGTAGCTGGATTGAGAGCAATGTTTTTAAAAAGCAACGAAAACGTAAACCTTTAATTTATGAACTACATGATAATTACCCTGATGTTTAAAAATTATTTGAGAATGAATAGTTCAGTGTTTAAAACTCTACTCAATAAAGTCAGCAGCAAAATTCCAAAGCAAGACACTGTAATGACAAAAAGTATTAGTGCGGAAGAACGTCTTAAAGCTACTCTTTTATTTTTGGCAACGGGAAGATAATTTGTTATACCAGAAACGTGCAAAGCCATTTATGTCGTTCTAAAATCGGATTATATATAGGTTGGAGTATATGTATATATAAATGAAATGCTAAATATAAAATATTTATTTTAGAATACATAATTTGAAAATCAAAATATTTGATTATTAAAATATTGTTGAAAATTTGTTTCTAAATTTGAAAATGCAATGATTATTTTAGTGTATGGACTATTTTGAAATTAAATATTTAATTACTGAAATAATCTTTAAAAAAAAAAACTAATCGAATGATTTATAAAATTCTATTTATTAAGGATTTATATGTTTATTAAAGGAATTATCAAGGATTCTACAAAAATAGCTTGAGTAGGTTTATTAACTCGCTAACTTCTTGGCCACATTATCCCAGCAGCATTAAATTCGCTTAATTAATTATTTGCTTGTTGCTCTCAATGTTTCAGTAAAAATTTTCACAGTATTATTTTAATGGCACTAGTAGGTCCTAATTATGACTATCTAAGTTGAAGTTGGGAAAAATAAAAGAAATCAGATGGAGATGTGTTAGAGTATACAGATTTTTGGCGAAAATTTATAAACGAGGAATTAAATTTACATGACAATGAAATTGTCAAAAATTTTAATTTTGTGTTTCTTGGTGTTAATGCTTTTGAGCTGCAAGAACGTATCTTGAAACCATGTTCTCAAAAAGTAATGGATTATTAAAAACAAATTTCCAAATACAGGTTATAGTTATCTAATCGTGGCTGAAAATACTTTTGGTATCATTGCATGAAGGTTTAGAATATTAAATACAGCGATAAATATGGAAATAAATAGAATATGTTATATAATATTGGTAATTTGCGCTTTGAATAACTATTTATGAGAATCGAGTGATTCCTGTCTAGCTACAATAACAGGTGATAATCAAAATATGTCAGACTCAACGCAAGCAATTGGCAAATACCATACAAATTCAAGAACTGTCAAGTTTACGAAGGACAACAGGCGTGCAACAATGGCAGCCAAAACGAACAGAAAATTATAATATATATTTTAATTCAGAAGACAGAGTGGAATGTCAAGACCGGATGGTAACCTTTGGAAGATCTTGAATTTCTGTAGATATTAAAAAACACTATGATAGTGATTTGTGATATAATTAAATTATAATTAAAAAAAGCCTTCTCATTTATTTGTTTCTTGGCTCATGCTTGAAATAATTCTTGTCTCAGTACCACCTTCCTCATTTTCCTCCGTATTTACTACGTTGGCTTTCTACTGCCTTTTTCAGCTCTTTTCTGAATGAGCCCCTCAGAGTATGAATTTTTTTAACAACGAAACCCTTGTTTTCTTCTGGGAAAAGGTTTTGCTTACAAAAAACAATTTACAGGCACCCTTTCTCAAAAATTTGTTTTTGTAAGCTTCGGATTTCACTTTCCGCAAGCACTGATGCGTCTTATCAGCGTCTTAACATTAATGAATTCTGATATAAATTTGCATGAAAAATTACTAATATCAATATTTAAAAGAGCGGGCTTTATAGAGTGAGAAAGAATGGGCATTTAATGTGCGGTGAAACGACTGGCGCGCGCGACTTATTGCGCCTGAATGCGAGTGTATTGTGCGAGTCTACATGCACAATCTTTCCCACACGACTCCATACAAATGGCGTAATCTTACGCAAAAGAGCGTACGTGTAACACGCGCGTAAATAGAAATCGTTAGGTGCCAAATCGAGGCTGTACGGCTGATGAGCCGTCAACTCGTTCTTTTGACCTTTCAAAAACCGAGTTGTTTTGGCTGACGTGTGACGGCTAGCATGATGAAGAATTTCTTTCTTGTGTCCTGTTTCATTGTTTCCTGTCCTTTCTTATTTCTTTAAAGACTTCTGGCAAATAAATGGTCGTGCACTACTCCGAATTAACCGTTTTACGATTCTCTAATGCAGCGGTTCTCAAACTTTTTTTGTGATGGAACCCTTTTGGAAAGCAAAATACTTGACGGAACCCTACAATAAAACAATAGATTTTAAAAGTGTATTCTTTATTAATAAGCATAATAAAAGTACAATGTAACAGTTACTAAAATTATTACTTACTTTACCACATGGCAAGTACATTATTGGAAGATATAAAAAAAGAAAAAATCTAACTAATGGGAATGCCTCCCATTTGAAACTGTTTTTTATTTTTCATCAATTGGTTGATATCATTTTTGATAGGAGACAGTTGAAGTCTCATATCAGGTTCAGCGTCCAGTCTATTGCAATATTTTGTTTTCGTGGCTGCATAGGTTGAGAATCCTGTTTTGCACAGATATGTTGTTGGGAACGGGAGAAGAATATTCAGAGCCATTTTGCCAAGCATTGGATATTCATCACGGATTCTGCACCAAAAATCGTTCTGAGGTGTCGTTTTGAACAGTGACTCCATACTTGTGTCTGATGACATTTCTAAAAGAGATTCATATATCTCGTTTGATATTCTTTCGGGCTTTTGCAAGTTGGGTAAAAAGGATTATGAATCCATGAATTAAGTTTCATTTTTGTACTCTGTTCTCCGGGAAAATACTTTTCAAAAGATGCGCGCATCGAAGTGAGATATTGGACCAATTCTTCAAACACATCATCTTGAAACATTTCTGAGTTGTTATCGCTAAAAAAATCTCACTGAGTGACGTAAAGCTTTCTATTTCTCTCTTATCAACGCAAATAATCCAAATATCTAATTTTTTTTGAAGGCAGCTATTTTGTTAGATATAGGCCTGGAACACTGTTGTCTGTTTACCTTGCAATGATAAATTCAGTTCGTTCAGTTTTTGGAAGATATAAAAGACAATCGGAACAACCAAGTTTTATCATACAAACGGTCTTTCAAATTAAAAGAAGTATCTGCTGAAAGAAACATTTGTAACTGGGCTCTAAGTTCAAATAGCTTTGTTAGAGTTTTACCTCGAGACAGCCATTGCACTTCTGTATGGAGCAGCAGTGTTTTATGTTTGCTGCTATAATCTTTACACAATAATGAGAACAATCGGGATTGTAGTAGTGATTTGATAAAATTAATTATTTTTACCGCTTCATCCATAACTAATTTTAAATTTAACTGCATTTGCTTTATCGCAAGTGCTTGTCTATGCAGAATACAATGGCTGGGACTACAATTAGACGCTTTATTTTTTATTCGTGACACTGCTCCTGCTGTGTTACCTGTCATCGCCTTGACCCCATCTGTACAAATGTAAATGCAATCGTTCCAACTGAGATTATTTTCTTCAAAAAATATGTTTATTTTATTAAAAATTTCTTCCCCTGTAGTGTTTGTGGGCAGCGGTGAACACATAAGCATGTCTCATTCAAAAGTATTTCATATGGATATCTCACGATAACCAGCAAAATAGCCAGATCAGCGACATCAGTTGACTCATCCATTTGCAAGGCGAATCGTGTTTTTTGTAGACGTGTAACTAGTTCTTGTTTGACGTAGCTTGCCAGATCATGGATTCGCCGTGAAACAGTATCGTTGATAGCGGCACAGTGAGAACGATTTTTGCAAATTGCATACAATTTTGTTATGTCTAACGCAGCTTTATATTCTCTCAGCGATGTATGCGCTTCACCTGCTTGTGCAATGCGATAGCTAACTAATATGATACCTCCGTGGCCTTTTCATTTTTATAGCTTGTGTAACATGCATCATATTTTT